>JADDOH010003528.1:0-109292 GCA_016648135.1 Agrypnia vestita
GGTAAGGACATAATATTAGGTCCTTACATATGAAATTGGCGTTTTGCCGTACTGGCAAATTTGATCTCAAATATTTTCTCTTTGGTTAGGAATTCCAAATCCAAATTTATACAGCTATTTACTCATGTATTGTGTTTTGAAAATTATAATTCATTTGTTTTTTCCTCAATTGTTTTTTTCTTTGCGTCACTCAGTTTACAAAATCAAAAACTTGAAATATCGCGTTATTTACGAGTACGAGTTCCACCGTGGCACCAGTGCTGCAGAAACGGCTCGAAGGATTAATGATGTTTATGGCGACGGTGCCGCAAAAGAAACCACAGTGCGTTTTTGGTTCCAACGTTTTCGTTCTGGAAATTTTGACCTGCAGAACAAGCCCCGTGGACGGCCGGAGACCAAAGTTGATAATAAAGAATTGAAGGCTATTGTGGAGCGGATCCATCGCAAACCACATCCGAGTTAGCTGCAGGCTGCGGTGTTAGTGATAAAACTGTTTTAATCCACTTGAAGCAAATTGGTAAGGTGAAAAAGCTTGAAAGGTGGGTACCTCACGGATTGAGTGAAGCAAATCAACATACGCGGCGTTGACTGCGGCGTTGCTATACTCAACCGCACAAAATGAAGGATTTTAAATGAATCATTACCTGTGATGAAAAGTGGATCCTGTACGATAATCGGAAGCGCTCATCGCAATGGCTGAACCCTGCCGAACCAGCCAAACCATGCCCCAAGCGAAAATTGACTCCAAAAAAGTTACTTGTGAGCGTTTGGTGGACTAGTGCTGGTGTCGTTCACTACAGCTTTCTTAAATCTGGCCAGACGATTACGGCAGATGTCTATTGTCAGCAACTGCAAACCATGATGGAAAAGCTAGCTGCTAAACAACCGAGGCTGATTAATCGCTCTAGGCCACTGCTGCTTCATGATAACGCTAGACCACACACTGCACAACAGACGGCTACCAAATTAGAAGAGCTTCAATTGGAATGTCTAAGACATCCACCGTACTCTCCGGACCTTGCCCCAACAGATTACCATTTTTTTCGAAATTTGGATAACTTCTTGCAGAGGAAAAAATTCAACTCCGATGGGGCAGTCCAAACCGCCTTCAAAGATTTGATTGATTCCCGTCCGAATGGCTTTTTTAGTAAAGAGATCGATGAACTACCTATGAAATGGCAAAAGTGCATAGATAGCAATGGTACATACTTTGATTAAATAAATATATTATAATAAAAAAAATCGGCTTTATGTTCCTCCCATACTAAACGCCAATTTCATATGTAAGGACCTAATATTTGCCTAGTGGTCGCGGGTTCGAGCCTCACTTCATACTAGCAGGTTAGTCCTATTTTTCATAGCATAGGCTTAGTTTGAAAATATAATATTTATTCGACAAGTATTCGTGTATACATTTATATATTTTTTAATTGCAATAAAACCGAATCATAGTCGGTTCTCGAGTTTTAAGATAGTGCGCATATTCGCAGATATACAATACCTTTTATTATTAACTAACCTACTAACTTTTCACCACACTGTTTCCGCGGAAGGTTTCGGAGTGTTTCATCTTTTACGTCATTATTAATTCTACATTCACTGCTGGATTTTCACCTCCTCAAAAGTTATCCTCCTGTTATATAATGTCTATTATAAGCCCCTTCTGTCCTGTCCTGAACTTCTACGATAGATTTGTCATTGAAGGCATTTAGCAATGACTTCGGTGAGTTGTTCTTTCATCCTTTCCATATGGCGTAATCATCAAGTTGCCCCTATTCTATTGAACTTTTGATAATAAACATTCAATAAACTTTAATAAATCTTGAGATGCTTATCTTACCTTATACAAAGATTAAAGTTTTAAGATGTACAGTGTACGCTCATTCTTCTTGGCTAGCACCCATAGCTCGTCATGTTTTTATTTTATAATATTCTTATACAAAGTTGATAAAAATGTTTGATACAACACAGAAGAATTTGTATCGATTTTGTCACAACACGAATTTTTCTAGCGAGATCACTAGACGAATCTGTATTAGATTAAATTAATTAATCTATAATTAGACAGGTATAAATTACAATTAATTGCAATTTTTACAATTATTTTCTATACAATAAAACAAATACTTACCTCATTGTTAAGCTTAGTATATATACAAATAGTAAAATAAATAAGGTTATTAGAAAATATATTCATGTTCTTGGGTGAGTGTACCAATTATGTGTATGCCCATATTTATTATACAGGATTTTATTTAGTATTATATATTTTTGGTGTGATTTTTTACCGGATTATATGATTGGTTTAATTTTTAAGCACGCTGATTAATGGTTTGGGTTAAAAGTAGTTGAAACTCCCTTATCTATATGTAGTATGTGTTTATAGTTTTTTGTGTTACAATTGTCATTTGTGTCTTTTAAAATGTGCATATTTGTGTTTGTATGATTTAACAGCGTATATTTGTCTAAAATCGAAAACATCAAATTTATTAAATATTTCGTCCGTCCTTGTTTTGGTTTTGAGGATAACTTTTATAACAGTTTTCTGAATAACAATAACTGTATTGAGTTCCCTTACAGATGCTCCTCTCAAACCAATTATGCCATGTTCTGTGATGTATTGACATATTGCGATGTACACCATTTTTATGAGTTTTATACTAAGTAAGTTTCTAATATTTCGCAAAAAGTATATTTTTTTGTTTTTATTTGAAATATATTGAAGATGAAGGCTCCATTTGAAATGAACGATGAAGATATTATTAAATTATATATTGGAGATAAAAAGTACAACAATGTGAGTTTACTACGCGATTTTGCGCCTCTTTTATATGACTATAGTTGTTTGTTATTAGAGATTCAAGGTACCTGAATCTAATACATAAATCTCAATAACGACGTAGGTTATTTATTGTCATGTGATTGTCTGTATTACATCCATAAAAAGAGACATCACATAGGTATGTCGTCACACGTAGTGATCACAAATTACACAGTACAAGGGAGGTGTCATTTAATGGGAGTGCCGACATGACTTTTATAGCGTATGAAAATCTCAAATCTTGATTGACTATTGTGTTCCGCAGTCAGTCTGGTTATTCGCTCTTAATCGATCATTCAAACTTTTCTCTTTAGAAAATGTAGATTACGAAAAGTTTTCACCGGTCGGTGGTGCTCTATGGGCAGTGCTGATCGCATATTTTTTCACGTTTTTCTGTGCTATATTTTTGACTGCAGACATCGCATGCATGCATCCCGATAATGGTGAATAACATTTTATAATTTTCGTAAATAATATAAGAAAGAGAGATATTAAAACACATCGTTTTTTTTTAAATATTTAGTGCCGAAATAATATTAAAAGACAGATGATTTTTTTTAAATTCCATTATATTTGGAAAGAAAAAACAATAATGTAATTTAATTTTTTATAGCTACGATGTGATTTTTTTCCAATCGGTGGGTTTAAAAAAATTGACTCATATGGTGTATCATATTTTATTACTGATATTTAATTTATTAGTAAAGTTACTTTTGTTCTTTTTTTATAAATAATGATTTTTCTGGAATGTTTTCAGATATTCTCCGCGTCAATTTTGACTAACTAATAATCTTATACATATATCACATCCCTAGAACAACATCGGACCGTATTGTCAACAATGCAGTTTCCAATACTATTTTTGTTAGTATAAATAAAAGTAAGGTTATTCGATATCATTGTTATCACTCAGCATAAAACACCTCATAATTTCTTTTAAAAGTGACAATGTACTTGCAATCTTATTATTTTTGTGAAAAACATTAACGAATAAAGGAGCCTTGAAAAAAAAACTTCTTAGTCGAAATGCTGTCTTGACTTTTATTGGTTGATACATTAGAAAAGCAAACATTATTGTGTTATGTATTTGCTGAATTCTCTTAGCAATAACTTTGTTTTAAAAAAATTCGCAGAGTCTAAATAATAAAAAGCTGCCAGACTGTCATAATTTTATGTTCACTGTGTAAAAGTTGTAATAGATATTTAAAAAAAATTGGCATAATTTTTTATATTAATTTTTGCGCAGAGTTTAAAGACTCTAGAGTGATCCTTTTTGTAATTTTTTTGGCGCCATCTTATTTATCGCCATATTGTCTAAAAAAATGTTACGATACCTCAAGACATATCTGCCTTGGAGATTCTGAACTGGAGAGAGCTGGCACAAGACCGCGATGAGTGGAGGAAGACTCTTGAGGAGGCCAAGACCCACCAGGGGTTGTAGAGTCAAAAGTGATGATGGTGATTGTGTAAATATTATTCATTGTCATCCATTTGATTCATTTTTCCCTTCGAAAGCATATCTAGAAACACAATCAGGTTAGCATTACAAATACGATTGTGTAATTTAATGCCGGTACGAATAAAAATAATAAAAATTCCGTCGCACCTTCTTCTTCTAAACTCATAGCCATCAACTTGCCTGACCTTTAATTGATTTGAAAAGTTTGACAGTTTGATAATTGAAAATATATACCTATAGGCGTGTTTAGTTTTTGTTAATTTAAATATTGTATATTCATATTATTGTTTCGATTTCTATGTATCTGCATATATATAAAAGGTCTTCGTTTTAGAATCAAATTATTTTTATATATTGTATAATTGTAATTTTGCTTTTATTTTCTATTTATTTATTGCAATTAGTTGTAATGAACATGCAGACAAGCGTCCAGTAAGATACGATTTTTGGGATTTTTTTTGTGGATTTTGTAAATAAAATTGTGAAATTAAAATTACGTATTTGGACGGGTAAAATAATTTCCGTTTTAAAATTTTTAATTTTTGTTTTGTATTATTATTGAATCATTATTGTAATAAGTATTTAAAAAAATATATAACGAAAGTGAATATGAAAGTTGTATCGTGAATAAAGCGAGATTATTTTAATGGATTATATTTATCATCAGAATTATAAGTATTTAGTTTTTTTTTACTACGAGTAGAGAGTGAAGAAGGCCTAAGACGCTTGGAGGAATTCTCATATCTCGTATGGTCATCGCGGTCACCGGTATAAACAATGCTAATCCGCAATCAGCGTTGACCTTTAGTTTTTTTTAAATTTCTTCTTTAATATTTCCCCACACCTTGCGGCATGTGAGGTGGTGTTAATTAAAGGATAAGCAATACTGAATGGAAATGTATAAATCATACGACCATACTTAGGCTGTATTGTTCCCCCGATTTCAATTATTGCCACACTGATTAACCCTTTCCGAGCTGATGCGGTAAAAATTTGATCACAGAGATTGTAGAATCTTCAAGTTTGTGTTTACTGGGGTATTATGCCGTGTTGTTACGACCTTTCGGGCCGACGTTTCGGATCCCATTGCAGGGTCCATCATCAGGGCTGATGTGATGATGATGGACCCTGCAATGGGATCCGAAACGTCGGCCCGAAAGGTCGTAACAACACGGCATAATACCCCAGTAAACACAAACTTGAAGATTCTGAGTGGCCGTGAAAACCTAAGAACATTGTAGAATCATCTTTTAAATACATCAGTTAATTCTATATTATACTATATAACAAATAATAATAACAAATAAAAAAAAATAAAAAAATAAACAATAAAACAACATCAGAATCATCAGTTAAAAACAAGTCTTCCATTTAGGTATACATATTATTTGATATACATACAACGTATGTCATAGCTAGTAGCAAAAACTTTACAGATGGATTTCTACCTTAATAATGAGTTAGAAATGTTCAAGCAACCTAATATATTGCATTCCTCCATAACCGTTAGGTTATGGAGGAATGCAATATCAAAAATTGCATTTTGTTATCAATAATTCTGACATATTTTTTGAAAAAAAATTAACTATCATTATAGCAACTTATATTGATTGTGAAAAATTCATTTTCTTCAATACAACTCAAATTAAGTGATAAAAACCTTGTAAAAAATACTTTGTAAAATTGTAGATAGGTTTATATCATTTTATTCTACTTGTATAAAAGCTTTTATACAAACAATCATTACAGTAACTTACAAAAAAAACATCATCTTTGTAAGTAACTGTAATGATAGTTCGACGTTTTACAAAAAATGAGTCAGAAATATTGAAAAAATGTAAACTTTAATACTGCATATTTCCACTACTGAACTATCGATATTAGGTGATGATTACTTGAATATTTTCGACTCATTAACAAGGCAGGAATCCACCTGCATAGTTATTGCTACTAACTATGAGATACCCTATAAGGTATGTGTATATGTATAAGGATGTACGATGTATGCAAGAAAAGTGACCTTATTATGAATGTAAAGAAATCAAAAGTGATGGTATTCGCGAAGGAGAAAAGTAAGACAGCGTAAAATACTAGTAGGCAATGAGTTCGTGTACTTGGGAAGATTCGATAGAAGAGAGAAGGTTAAGAAAAATATCGAGAGGAGAGTGATTGCGGGGAATAGGGTGAACGGTGCTTGAAACGCAATAATTTCTAATAGAAATATGTCTACCGAGGCAAGACTAGCGATACATAATGGAATTTTGGTACCAACACTGATGTATGGAAGTAAGAACGAAAGTAAACTCAATGCAGATGATATGGGATCCCTTGGACGTGTGTGTGATAAATCCATTGAAGGTATTAATTAGGAATGAATGTAATGCTGATCTTAGCATAATTAATAGAATTAAAAAGGGTCGCTCGAAAGGGTTGAGCGAATGAATGAGGAAAGAATGTTAAGAAAGAATTATAACGCAAGTTCTGATGGTGTCAGAAAGAGAGGGCGACCGTGGAAGACGTGGCACGACCAGATTAACCAGATGCTGGAAGATGGTAAGGTTAGAAGTCTCAACAACCGTCGAGCTTTCATGAAGATGTATGAATATGGATGCGACGAAAGTTGTATATCAGGACAGAAATTTTTGGCGCTCTATCCTCTCTGCTTATCCTCACGGAGAAATGACGTGATGGTAATAAAAATATATTAGGTACGTGCCACATTATTACTTATTACATTCTAAAACTATGATGAAGCTTTTGCTATGAAAATAGGACTGGCTTGCTAGACTCCCGGATTGAAGCTCCAACTTCTAACCATTACTGGATCAGTGGGCGTATGTCTTAAATCCTATACTAATTTTAATGCCACATCGAAGAAAATATAGCTATAATAAGGAATTTGGCCAATGTTTCGGTATGTTTTTTTTTTGCTAAACATTTAAACAATGTAAGAATAATTATTATCCTATCAAAATGGTGGTTTAAAAAGGGGTGAACTAAATATAAATTAATATGTCTAGCATAAAACTAGTTTACTTTATCATCATAAACACACTATTGAAATTTAATTTACCTAGACACTTCACGTTTAAATTCCAAATTCACGTTCAGTTTCAATTATTTGTAAGAAATGAATCTCGCCTTGTAGTATAAGATCTGGGACATTGTTAATCACAATTATTATCATAACTGTTATTCACAATTAAAAGCTTCATTGAAAAAAAATAAATGTTTAAAATTAATAAAAAAATATTCCGTGATATGTCAAGGGTTATATATTTGTCTTCCTTTGGCGATAAGTGTTAAATTTATCTGTCAGATACCTCTCTACAATCAATTTATTTGCAATCAATTCTAAAGAATATTAATGATTAGGTTATGACAGTTGATGAACTTTCAATTGTATTTTATATTATTTATAATTTTAGAGGCGAGATACCTTGTAGAAAAACTGAATATTTATCGAATCAGAAATATTAATCAAATCAAAAAGAATCACAATCATAAGCCTTTTGGTATGTATGGGTATATTATAGAGAGTAGTGTCATGTTTTCTTTTCCATGAATAATTGGTAAAAAAATTTTTAATGTAATATAAAGCCGTGAAAATGTACAATTTTTTCAAAATGTAATTTTTATACTTAGACAAGCACTGTGCCCGCTCAAAAAATGTGTAAAACGTCTCATAACAGACTCTTATGAAATTATTTTATTTTTAAGTGTTGACAATTTCTTGTCATTCATCAATTTTTCATTACAGCTAAATATTGACCGATCCGAAAGCTCAGACGAAGGCCATCATATGCTTCAATATAAGCAAACAATATTCATACTTTTTTAATAAATCTAAAATTTACACATCATATATTTACCAAGCTTCGTTTTTTTTACTAGAGATCACAAGGTCACTAGGCGAGAGTCACACCAAAAAGCTACTTATTTCATGTCAAAAGTTGGAGGAATCAAAGAAAGAAACATGAAATATGTAGCTTGTCCTTAGCTAAACATTTTTATACAAACCATTTGGAATACAATATTGCAGCAGTGATAAGAAAGATTGGTTAAGAACTCTTGCTTCAACTCCCATTGAGCTCCTTCAACATTTTACTCATCCAAGTAAACCTATATTAACAAAATGACCCATAATAATTGGGTCCCTCCCCTCACCTGCCCCCTCACCCACCCCTTCACCGTAACATATTTGCTTGGTTCAACTTTTAAAGATCTTTAGTACACAATAATCCTGAGGAAGAGAACATTGTTCTTGAAACATGTAGATTTTTTAATGTAATAAAGTGGTGAAAACAAAGTAATTTGTGTTTTATTTTAATAAACCTATATCTTCTTATTTAGTTTCCTTGTAGGTTTCTTTTTCAGTTTCAGTATCTGCATTTCTTCTTCGCCAGATAAAAATACAATAATGCATTAATAATGTATATGAAGAAGGATTGGCTAAGAACAATGGCATGTAGGCAAATAATTCTGTATTCAGATGCAACAATGAAGACATATTTTTGTGGTATGTCTGTCTCGTCACCGTCAAATGTTACTGATCCCATCAAGCAATCATTCAATCACACTTGCTACTGAGTGCAGCAATGTTAATTTATTCCACACATTATTCAATTAAGCCGTTCTGACATACATACCATCCGAATATTTTCATATACAGGATGCGCAAGGCCATCACTCGATGGCAGGTCACTAGGCGATTAGATGATTTTTATTGAGGAATAATTTCACACATCAGTGCATCGTGAATTTGATAGTCAAATGTCAGGTATTTGTGAAGGTTATTTTTTAAGTTATTTTTCTTTAACACGCAAGATTTCATGACACACGTAAGAGTCTTGTAACAGAACAAACATAACATATTTTTCTATCGAGCCTCCCAAAACTTCAATTTACATTTACATAAATAGCTCTTAATAGCTCACACTTTTAGATTTTATTATTATGTTCACACACATTTAAATCCCCGTCTTATCTTTCTTTCCATCTGGAAATATTAATTTTTTTTTTCTCCCACTCTCAATTTTAATTAGTCTGTACACATTTTTTGAGTTTTCAATTTTTAAGAGGGAAGGTGTCTTCATTTATTTTATTTTCTTCAATACTGCGTAATTTTTTTTAAATATATAATAATACTACATACCTTTATGTACGAGAACACTGAAGCTTGAGTTGTAAGTATACAATTTAAAAAAAAAACCTTTTACACGCATATTCTGAGAACAAAATTACTAGATTTGTGCACTGCGGGATTATTATTAAATTAAGATGAAGCGCTTGTTCAGATACAGCGGGAACCGTGCTGTTTCAGAATTAGGTTTGTATGTGATCGTTCAGACACAACCGTGCGGTTAGTCAACCGCTGCGGTGCCCGCAACCCAACCGCTAGAAAATAGACCCTTACGAGAGCGTTCAGTCGGGCCTTACGATAGGGCCTTACGAGAGCGTTCAGTCGCGTTGCGGGCACCGCACAGTTCCATGTCACAACAGGAGCACGCGTGGATTATATTCTCTTTTCTATGGTTATGGATCGCTTTGACACTGAATTTTTTATTGATGAAGTGGAGAAAAGACCTGTAATATGGGAAAAAGACCTGTAATAGTGTGAGGATTACTCAAATATGCCAAGAACCAAGCTTGGCAGGAGTTGGTGGAGATATTTGGAAATGGTGGAAAAAAAGAGTATTTTAGAGAAGTAGGTATTTATTCACCAAAAATGAACTGACAGAATGATATTTATGTGTCTTGCCAGAATGATATTTATGGAACACGGCCGTCGTTAACAAAGTAATGAGCGAATATATCTCTGATATTCAAAGATGGAGAACGGCACCAGAACTGTCAAACTGACGTTTATTTTCGCGCGCACAAATCGCTTATTAACCGCGGCTGTGTGAACAGATGACACAAATCGCGTGTTTTGAAACGCGATTCTGAAACTGAATGCTTCCCGCTGTGTCTGAACAAGCGCGAATTATAGAAGTCCCACAGAGACGAAAATGTTTATATTTCATATTCTCATATAAATAGTTTTGTCTCTGTGAAACTTCTACAATTTATCTTAATTATATAATAATCCAGAAGTGGACAAATCCAGTAATTGTGTTCTTAGAATATATATATATATGTAGGGAAAGAGATTTCCTCTCATCCTGATGATGAGAGGGACTGCTCCCCTCGAAACTATAGTACTAATTGAATAACTCATATTGTGTGTGTGTATTACAAAGTAAAGTTAAGCATATTTTAAATATCTAGAAATCTCTTGAAAACAAACAGTTATTTTGATAATAATGGATTTAGAAATTTACCTTTAGTTACCTTCTAAATTTATTTTCACAAGAGTTAATAATTTTTTATTCAACCCTCTTTTATTTATTTTTATCTCTTTTGTTTATGTTTATGCTTATTGCTTATTATAGGTACATTAAATGGATAAATTAATGTTGAATTGAATTATATTTATCGTCTAACTGCAAGTAAAGTGAAGTGAGGCGTAAGACAGAGCATCTCTGACACTTGGCATGTATGATGTGGATAAAGCACGAGAGTTGTCTCCAAATAATCGTGTGGCAGCATAATCCTTGTCTCGAGACAAAAACTAACCTCTGGACAAAGGCCAAGACTCAGCAGTTTATTTATTGTTTAAGGTTTAAGAAATTAAGGGATAACATGTAGTCAGAGGCGATCTCATCTTAACTGTATCAAATCGTATCTCATTCCATAGACATGGGCCATTATGATTGTGTAATCTAAACTAAGCCCTTGTAAATTGTTTACTGCGAATGCCTTGAGAAATAAATAAATAAATAAGTTTCATTCAATATTTTTAATTTGTTATATCTCAGTTCGAAGTGATATCAATAAAACTAAACTTAAATAATAATATAATATATAATAAGAGAATAAGCAATCTTATAAAATATATTAATATTTTTAAATATTGGTGCAATAAAATAATAAAAAGTAATTAATTGGTCTACCACGCTGTTCACATCTGGGGAAATAAACCGTCATAATTTATATTTGAAAGTGTGATAGAAGATGTCTATTATTTAAGCATACTTTCTAAAATTATTTTTTCTAATTAATTTAATAATTTTTGATGTTTATTGTTATTTCCGTTTTACGGTCAGGATTTTTTAAATAACTTATTAGATAATTCACTAACACTTTGTGATAATCCAGGTAGTGATAGTGGGTCCTCGTCAAATGACGGTATTTTCTAGAGATGTTTTCTGTTATATGAAAAATATTATACAGTCGTAAAATTAGTTGACGCGAGTTGAATTTACTATTATATATTATTTCATTTCGATCTCCTGGTCGCTGCCAACCTCTGTGAAGACCCGGTTAGATAGAGGGGTCTTCCTAACGTATTAAAGATGAATTCTGTATTAATAATTTATTTAAAATATCAATGCTTACTCGTCGCGAGTTCAAATTTAATTTTTATCTATTATGTTCCATTGATTTGCCAACTCCTGGCCGCGGCTAACAATGTGATGAATTCAAGTGGGGTGACCCGTCAAAAATACGTCGTGGTAAATAATATTAAATAATATTAAATAATATAAATTTCATTGCAATAAATAAAGTCATTTGCTGTATGATGTTAGCGAAAATAGTTGTATGGCGCGGGTGGCAACGGCTGAGGTCGACAGATACGCTGTAACTATAAAAGGATCGCGGAATAAAATATTCTCTTCTATGAAATATAAAATAATGTATTCTATACAATATTAACATAAGAAATTCTATACAATATTTATGCTCTGCCAGCGCTAACTATACATTTAACTAAAATATATATTATTAACTGAAAATAATTATTCTGTGAAAATTTGCGCTTTTGAATGCAATATTAACTAAAAATATTAACTAAAATATTTCTAACATCTTGGGTTCGCAGACGAAATTGACAATACCTAATGCCCTTTGCATTTACTAAGTATATTACCTAAATAGCCACAGCTATACCATCCTGTCCGTCAGGGACGAAACGTAAAACACAGTTATACTCCTAAAAGTGCTACCTCTTACGCGACAAAAATACCTATTGCAGTCGGGCTATGAATATGAACTATTTCCGCCTCATAATGGCGCCTGGCACCAATACTAAAAACCTTACTAGAGATAACAAATGCGACTTAATCTCGATAAATACAATATATACTATTCGTAATACGTCGTTGAATTGGCACATGATTCGTCTAATGGATGAAGGACCCCGTTGTGTATCGTAATAACTTCAAATTCTTTTATAGGAGCAGTGTGGAAACAATTGCATAATATTACGTAATACAAACATCTAACGAACCTAATAATCTATACATTTATGTTACAATAAAATACGTACACTAGAAAGAATTCGTGTATTAGAAATAAAACATTTTCGATTTGAGACAAACCAGTAAAATCGTTCGAACGGCGCAAAGGGAAAAATTCACACATATTAAATAACACTAAAATTAATAATTATAAACACTTTGTATTAGCATATTCTTACCTTGAATGGTTCCGTGTTAGAAGTGCATGAACCTGTTCATATTAATTCCTGGGGAAAATAATACATATATTTTCTATCTACGAAATAAGACATTTTTGTAGCAAAACTTCTTTATAAATAAGTAGATAAGGTCTCGGGGATGGATTGTTCGAAAGGATTCTACAACAGCCCGTGAGTTTATATGAAATAATAGTTTCTTTGAATGCTAAATTTTGGGTTTTTAAACCCTCAGCATCTCTGCCGAGGGGGGTTTAGGCCCCGCGCCCGCCTAGACCCGGTGGCCGACTTCCTAAGTGACTAAACGACCCCCCTTGTTCCTCCGGAACTTACTGCATCCCGAGACTCTATCTCTTCTTTACGAGATGTGATCCCGTGACGCCCTTCTTTTAGGCTTATAATTGAGAAGGCCGTACTCTTTTGGTACGAGTTTCTGATGATGTGTGTTGTCTTGAGGCGCCTTTCTTTTAGGCCGGTGTTTGAAGAATCATGTACTCTTTTGGTACGAATTGATGACGACATTAGCCTCCTTTGCGGGCATAGTCAGCGATGTTACAAATTATTGTGCAATATCATTATGCCTTTTCAGAGCGGCGTCCCACGATTCTGCATCTTGCAACATTTACTTTGGACAAATGTTAGATTGTTAGTAACATATTTATAATATCCCAGCTATTCCATATGAGTGAATGATTTTTATATTTATTCTGGCCCTGTCTTTCTTACAGAGGACGAAATAGAAGTTAACGTTTCTATCAAGGTTTTACAGCATTCAGGCATGAAAATCCTTCCAAAGACAAAGGGAACCTTTTGTGGGTTATGTGGCCCTGCGCCTGGTGAGGAAAGAGGTCGGTTTATTGACGACCCCGAGCAACAAGGAGGGCCCCGCCTTTAAGGGACCCTGCAGGGGCTTGTGCGGGTTCCACGCCCAAGTGCCGGCAAGCATCTACGCCCCAACCAGCTAGGCCATCACAAACCAGATATCCCCAATCTTTAGTTAGATCTCCCCATTCTGTCCCTTACTCGTCGTTCTGAAGCTACTTGTTAAGCCAGATGTACCGAGGTACTCAAATCATAAAGAGTTAGCTGAAGACCGGATTGCGCAATACTTATGCAATACAATTTTTATAAGGCTACTAAGCGTTTCTTATAGAATTATGTGTATTCAATTGTTAGTATGAAAATCCCCATACTTTAAAATATATTCGTTCGGAAGAATTTCTCGTACGATTTGGATTGATATCTGGTTATGCAATACATAACGCGTCGACAATTATTATGAATCTATTAAGCACTGCTTATAGAGCTCCGTAAAATCAATTGTTAATACAAATGGTATGAAAATCCCCATGCATCAAAATATATTCGTTTGGGAGATATTCCCGTACGAATTGAGCCAAGATCACACAAGAAATCGTGATATTAATTATACATTATTGCTCCGATTTTAAATCTTAACAAAATAAATACATTTCAATAGTGAAAATAATTAATCGATAGATAATATAAATGTGTTCCTTAGCTGTTACACAGTGGCGGTATGATCCTCTCTGGTACTGATGAATGGTAGATTTCTCCATACGTCCGGGCAGCAACTCCGTCCGCAAATGCTGTTCTCCAAATGAAGTCTCTGGCAGTAGTCTCTCGGGCAGCGCTTCCGCTGGCAGGTCTGGTCTCGAACTGAAGGGGGTGAGTATATCGTGTTCGCTCCTTTTATAGTAACGATTTCACCATACCTCTGAAATCCACGCTAGTGCAGTGACTCATCCTATGCGCGATGACCTCACCGCCGGCGCTCGCCATTGGCCGGATTCAGTCATCAGGACGGTCGCCTCCGGCTCAACCCGTCGAAGGCAAAGCGCGCCTGTGATTGGTCCGTTTCGTTAAAATAACAGTAAAGCACCCGCTACACGCGAGACTTGCTGTTCCGATTCATAAATAATAAAGGCTCGTTCGCACCTACTCACAAGGTCGAGTCTATTAGGATTGGCAAACAATATTAATTTAACACAGAATTATATCTATGGTATAATAAAGATCTAAGAAATATTACTTGTATAGCTGAATATTCAATATTTTGTTAGCCTCTTGTAATACATAGAATCTTGAGAAGAAATGTATCAGGCTTTTACTTTTAAACGATTCCAAACAGAAGAAATATATTTTTGATGTCCATACTTGACTTTTTTGAATATTATTATTTTAAGATTTTCTAAATTTATTAAATCTATCTCTATGTCGACCATCACAACTTATTAAAAAATATTTGGTTGTGAACCGGGAACATTCTCGGGCAGGATGATTGCGTAACCATTACAGCTTTTAAAAATGGAATTTAACAGATATCTCACTCAAATATTTATGTAAATAATAAATAAAAGTAGTTATATTTTTATAGACTTCAAAATGGGCATAAATGTGGAATACGAGGGCCGCTAAAAATGGCTCCAAATTACATGAAAGTTAAACAATCCAATTTACTCTAAATTTTCGGATAAAATCTCATAGCCAGTAGCAAAACTTCGGAGGAGGGAGATCTTCTTTATGTAATTTTGAATCTAAAATGTTTTACACTACGTGAAATGTCAACGGTTACGGAAATAAGTGACATCAAAGTTTGCATTTTTTTCTCAGCACTTTTGACTCATTTTCAGTAAAACGTAGAACTCATATGGAATATCGAAAATTTATTATTATTATTTTTTTAAAATTTTATTTGACTTGCATTTAAAGATAATAAATTTTTAATATTCCAAATTAGTTACTGTAGTGCTGATACTCTAACATTTCACAGAAAATATTGAAAAAAATGCAAACTTTCTCACTTATCTCCGTAACTGTGGACATTTCACCCAAAGTCTAATAAATATTTTATATTCAAAATTGCACGAAGAAGACTCTTCCGAAATTATAAAGTTATACAGAAAAAAATATAAAAGTTATAAAGGAAAAATCAACTTTTCTTCATTATGCGAAAATACATAATAAATAATTGTGTAATTTTTGAGAATTGATAGTAGATACGTAGAGACCGTCGACTTTTTTTAGCAAAATTACCATCAAGTTGATCTAGAGCCCAATCACCAATCCAATATCCATCACAAACGACGCGACGGTCTACTAGCTTCAATACTTCCAATCTTAGAAGTCTTGAAGAATACGTCATGGTGCTGTTGACGAGGAATCGATACATTGGTATCTTCTGTAACACCAGTTCTCACACCAACAATATTCCCCTCACTACTTGCATTTCCATGCTTGTTGGTAAGTTTAGTATCGTGAAGAGAAAAATCTTTTTTAAATTTTGCAACGATTCCATAAGAAGACGAAGTTCATGTTGATTATTCACAAACGTTATTTTATTTTGAAAAACGCTTTTTTTCATTTTTTTTAATAATTACCAAAAGATATGCAAGCGTATATTTAACCATGTTGGAATGTTAGAGTATACATTAATAAATTAATAAAAAAATCAGAAAACAACTATAGTTATTAAGATGTTTTAAAATCATATCTTTCTTGTTCAAGAACACTTTATATTTTAAATATTTTTTGATATTCATTTTGTGTCTCTCGTTTTGTGTGTATTATTTTTAGTATCTAATATATAATATTACACTCGCACGTACTAAAATCGTAATTTGTAGATTTATATGGTGAATAGGATCTTGCACACACAAATTTACAACGCTAAACATATTATCTATATTAGAATTGCTCCAAAAATGATTCAGATAGTACGCAAGATTTCCATTGCCGGTTTCAAAAAATAATAAAATCGTATGGAAAGCAGCAGGTAACGGGCAATAGCCAATCGCAGCAGGGTTCGGGGAGGAGAAGGTTAGAATCCAGTATGCGTGTTGACCCGATGTACGATATACGTGGGCCTATCGTTGTTACGCCACTGGCTCTGAAACCCAAGGTAGTGAAGAAATAAAAGTCAAAATCTTAGAGATGTACATTAAGTACTCACGCACTGAATCATTGGCGCGAACATTGTGTAGGATTTTTTTCAAATGGTATTTGGTACCATTTGGTCCAAACATTATTTGGTACCTCCGGCGCAAACCTTGTGGCAGAGGTGTGGTAATATCTAGGGTCAGTCGTTGACCTCCGTGTTGGTAATAATTTATTCACAGATGACATTTACACGTGATCACTATACTTAAATGCGCGTAGGTAAGACATTACTTAATAATTTTTGCGCCCATACTATTTTTATGCTTTAATGTGAATAGAAACTCTTCAAATTATTATTATAAAAATTGTGAAATCTTATAATTAATATCAAGACATTAATCAATAAAATAATACGCCTTTATTTTTATTTTATCTATTGTGTATTCTCTGTGAAGAGAAATTAGAAACGAAAGATGTAAACAGAAACGCACCCGAAGCTTTAAGCATTTTACATATATTGAATGTTAAAATGTAACATAGAAGTCGATTTTTTGGACATGGCACTTCAAGGATGTGTTGTATACCAATACATGACAACAGTATGCATGAACGTTACCTATGAGAGAGGGACAAAATAAGACGGCGTTGCCGAGATTCAGATTGTTGAAATTCAACACAGAATAATAAGAAGATGGTACCTTTGTTTAACGTTGGCTATATATAATAACGATGTATATAGTATGGTCCAAGTCGGTGGAGGGTTAGATATGGTCAAAGGGAGAGAGGAGAATATCATACTTTTCAATATAAACTAATTAAAATAGATTTACAAACAATGAAGAAAATGTTGAGGAGAGAAAGAGGCAGAACCTCAATTTTTCTCCTTTTCCAGTTCATCATCAGCCGATGATGAACATTGCATTGGGATCCGAAATGTGGGCCAGAGAGGTCAAAATACTACACACAAAAGATTCTGAGCGGCTGCGATAACATTTTTCTAAATACACGTCTTCCTTTAAACATAGGTACCTGTTGGGCAACTGCGTAAATATGTGGTATTCAAATCAAACTATATTTGCGCTCCAATACACTGTGTAATTATTTTATATTCTAAAATATTTTTATCCACTGCTTTCTGCCATTGAGAATATCAATATATTGGTATGTATTTTGCCTTAAAATGATTCGAATCTTAAATAATGTGTGTTCAATATTTCTACCCATTAAATAATTTCTAAATTTCTTTTAATATAAATCGTACACCTCGTTTATTAAAAGAATCTACGATTTGATCAATTTTTGAAGCTGGCAATGGAAAACAACGCACGACTTTTGTCATTTTAAAAGCAATCATAATACAGAAACTTTTGCATATCGACATGATAAATATTAATAATGTTGTCATATTTCATACACCAAAATTATAATATTTTAAAAGGTTATCCTTGCACCCCAATTTAAAGAAACATTTTTCATTAGAACCGTTTTTTAATGAAAATATATCACTTTTCATTACACACAATAGTGTATATTAAATAAAATAGCGGAAAATGACGCAATATTATATTTTAGTTGAACTAACATTGTACAAAAATATTAATTTATGAAGTTAGCAGCTATAAGTCCATGTCTGGTGAACGTCACTGTTGTGTATATTTTATGAAACCTTAATTTACAATCCAAGTATAAGTAAGTTCTCAATGTTAAAAATCTTGGAGACGATTAAATACCAAATCATTCGAGTTATCCACTTGATCATAGGTCACTATTCATTTCGAAGCTCAATCACTTGACTCAAGTGATCAGCTTGTAACCGTGAAGGCTTTCACAACACTATGTCCACCGTTTCTTCTTAAGCTTGCTTCCTCCTCTAACACAAATTATCGTGTACTTATGCAGATAGGTACGCATTTCTGAAAATCGCCGTGAAATTATTGTTTCCTGAATACGTGACTAGCATAGAACGAGGCTTAAGAAGTAATCAAGTCGAGTAAAACTTATTTCACTTTTTTTTTTAATTACTTGGTTGTTTTCATCGCCTTTAATACATATATTCGAAGTATATTTGTAGTATTTAGTCAATTGTTTATTAAATTAATTATTAATTGTTTATTAAATTAATTATTAATTGTTTTCACCGCTTTAAATAAATGTATTCAATGTTTATTGTATTATTTAGTTATTTAATTAATCATTTAGTTGTTTCCAGGGCTTTTTTTTACATATATTCAATGTGTTTATATAGACAGGGGTGGATTTTTTTGATTTTTGACTTGATATTTAGGCAATAAATACATAAATCGATATTTTAGTTTAAACTGTAAAAAATAATAAATCCGGAGCCTACAGCTTCCAAATCGTCCTTCACCAGATAAATACGTTAACACCGATAATACACGAGTACTCTAAGGCAGCCGATCACAGACGGACTTTCCCGGATTTTACATTTTAAATTTAGGAAAAGCGTCTTAATTCGGACAAGAGGTCAATGTATTTAGAGCTTTTAAAGATGTTCTTAGGGTCTTACTATAGTAGTTATTCAATTTTATGAGCATTGATTAGAAATTCAGTTTTTTTAACCGAAATTGCAATCTCGGCATCAAAAAATACAAGTACGGTGCACACGAAAAACTTTCATTGAAACAAACCAGTTTGTTCGACGGTACTGAAAGTACAAAGATTTTATCGTTTCTAATAAAAGTTGATGCATTTGTCGATGCGGTCCCAATCTCGTACACGTGCAGTACATATAGATATAATATTATTTATATACCGCACTAAAGCGTTCTCGCTGGATGCAACTCTCGGCGAACTTGAATTACAGCATGCACGTAACACACGTAACCCAAAATTCAATAGGCTTCGTCGGACAGATAGAGGAAACAAGATTTAGACCGATGATCTGACTCGAGGTCAGTTTTTCGATTCTAGCGTGTCGAATAAAGCGATGATAATCGTACAAAAATACTTAAAATCTCCATATATTGGATTCTTTTGGTGATTTCTCATAATACGCCTCTTTTTCTTTCACGTATTATTCAATGGTGTTCATGCAAGAATCAAGATGTAAGAACAGATGAAATCAAAAAGAATAATACAAAAAGGCTTTACATTTCAATATTTAAATGTTAAAGAATACTTAAGGTGTTTAAGTAGCAATAATTATTCCGAATTTTCGATTCATATTTTGGTTATGGATCATTATTTTTATATTAATAAGGGTTTACAAATTATACATTATACAGAATTATAGTTTGATTAATTAGAAATTTTGGAAATAAGAAAAAGTGTTAAATGTAAATTGAATATTATAAATAACCAAGTACATTTTACAAATAATTATGTCTTAAATTTTTTTCGTGTAAGTATTTATTATTATTTCCCCATTTTTAAAAAATATTTTTACTGTGTTTACTTCGATTTCTTATTTTTTATTTGTTAGTCTACATTGTATCCTGACGAAAGGACCATTTGTCCTGAAACATATGGATATTTTTACTATACAAGTGGTGAAAACAAAGTACATTTTTATTCATTATATTTAAATGTTTTCTGGTGAGTGATATATACTTTATTTATTTATCAGGAACTTGTGAATTCGTGAATTTTCAAATCGTATCTTCGCTATACGGCTCATTATAATCACTACTTTAGTTCTGCGCCTAATTTCATCATTTCTAATCTCTTAGGCTTACGCCAAGCATTTTTCATTAACTAGTTTAGATAACATTCACTTAATATCTTTCTTATAATGAACAATTTTAACACGAGACAGTCATGAACAAGTGTAAAATACAGTTATTTATTGTAACTTGTTGGTGTAAAGAATTTTACCTCTGGAAGTCACGACACAAATTAAGCTCAGCAACATCTAAAAATGTTTTTATTTTATTTTATTGATTGCTACTTTTTAAAGATCCATGATTAATATTTTGATTAGAAAATCTTTGCTTTTCTACATTATTTTTATACATATTGCGAAAATAAATATATGTACATATATTTATATATTTTAAAAAATATAAATGCATGTACAGAATTCAAAGTATCACAACAATAGTCTTACTATTTTCTTAAGCTAAACGCTTGATTGGAATTGAAAAGTTATAGTGGGCTAGGAATAAAAATCTGAGCTCAGTCGCTAACGATAAATCATTAGTTCTTAAACGTTCCGACAAATTGCCTCAGGGCGTAAACCTCATTTTCTTATAGATTCAACTCTCAATACAAAATTATTTTCATTGAAGCCTCTCCTGCCCAAAATAAGGTGGTTCAACATCACACAGGCCATCTCTCACTCCAGAATCTATGACATGATAACGTACAGTTTTATTGTCTTCAAGAACACTGGGAAAATATACACATGACGTAGTGAAAAGTGGGAAACGTGATGTAACGTAATATTCACAATATTAATTAGTTTTCTCTATTACAGCGCATTGTGTTGTTTTATTACAACCTCTAGATAAACAGAGAATATCCTTTATTATGTAATTAATGTTCGATCAATCTGTATGTATCTTCCGGTTATAGTTTTCTAGGGTATTCTGTCGACCAGTGCCGTGTAGCGCGTACAAGAAAAAAAGCTGTGCACTAATAAAGATTCTGGGAAACAAATAATAATTAAATTATTCTTATCTCATGAAAAAAATATTTAAAATTCTAGCCGTAATTTATAGCTACGGCTAGAGTTTTTATTTCAACCCTTTACATAAATAATTTTTGATGGATCACCATTATCTCGTTTGTCCCATAGTAAAGAACATATAACTGAAGTCCCAATTCCCGATTTAATTACATATAAATCATCTTCGAAAAATATAAGACATTTTAGCCGCAATATACACATTCGTTTTCTATCTTCTGCTGGATGAAGGCCTCCTACTGTTATTTGCTGCCACGTATTTTTGCAGAATTTAATCATTTTTTTTTTTTTTTACAGTTTTAATTTATTTTTTAAAAATATTTATTACATTAAACATATGCCAAACTGCACAGCAGTTTTACGGCATGGTTGCCTTCAATATTTGACAATAATTTTTATTTTATAATGAAGATAGTAGGTTATTATCGAGTGTTGCATATTTTTTTACAAGTGATACATGATATGTAATTATAAATTAATGTAAGATTAGGTTCATAGCTTTAATATATATTCTTTTAGCTTGTACTTTTTTGAAGCCAATGGAGTTTTTTTGTCTTGCATCATCTCAAAGAATTTTTTATCTAATTTATTAAAGATTCTTGGCACAATATATTCTCTTTTCCTTTCGCCATACACGTTGTTAGTGATTGGTATTCTCATTGTTCGTCCTGTCGATCTGGTTGCATAGTTATGGTGCGTGTCAGTGTGTATATTAATATTATTTATCATTTCTTCTAGTATTATATTATATTTTACTTTTTGGTCAATTGGTAATATTTTGCATACTTTGAATAATTTATTATAATCATCCTTGTACATACATTTGGTTCTATTATCTACCATAAGTTTTAGGAATCTTAATTGTAACTGTTTGATTTTATCAATGTATGTTTTATAGGTAAGACCATAACTGCTCACGCCATAACTGATAACCGAGTCAACCATCGCGAAGTAAAGAGCGTACAGTGTGCCCCGAGAGCTACATAGTCTTAGCATGTGAAATGCACTTAGCATGGATCTCAGTTTTTTACAAATATTATCAATATGTTGTTTCCAATTAAAGTGTTTATCAACTATTAAACCTAAATAAGTATATTGTTCCACCTCTTGGATTTCATCAGTCGTTTTATTTGCTTGTTCCTCAATTACATCAACTACTCTTGTCTACTTTTTTACTAACTTCTTTTTTCTCTCTTTTTTTGTTTCCATATATTTTTCCATGCCTCTTTGAGTTACCCGAAGTTTTTTGAACTCTCTTAATTAATTTAATTTTAATGAAATCACATTTTATAAATATGTAATATTACGATTTTTGAGAACATAGTGCCCTGATCAGTAAAGCTAATTATTTGAACGATTTCGAGGGATACAAAGAAAAAATCTAAAAAGTATCGAAAAAATACTGTTAAAAATATTGTACAAAAAAAATGTCTTGCTAATTAAGCAATATGTAATTATAATAAGTGTATAAATCTAATGTATGCCGTTATTCCATCTATATATGTATCTCATAAACATTAGTAGATGGAATCTGATTACATTGCAGCTTAATTATTCAATGCTGTCTATCGGTATAGAAAGTTCCGAGTACCTACGCATCCCGTATCTTTCGTTTCTGTATGGAAATGATTCATGAAATTTATTTTATATATTTTAGTTGTCACAGTCTTAAACATTATTTAAATGATTTTTAGAAACTCGAATGTTATGCAATCATATAAAGACGTTTGAAATGTGAACAATGCTTTCATATTTTATAAATGCAAATTATTTTCAGAAGCGATACATCTTTCATACTAAAATTATATTATTTTCTTAATATTTCATTTTTAAACTTTACGTTGGTGAAGTCTGGACCGAGATCTTTTATCTATTTTGAAGAAATATTCATATATAATTTAAATTTAAAAAATGTTTTATTAATTACTTCCAATTATTGGAATAGAAACACAATTATTAAAGAATATTGTACTATGATTTGTGTATTGATACAATACTTAAAACATAACAGTAGGTATTTTCATACATTTTTGCATACATTGTAAATGTATGAAATTATTATTTGAAAAACAATTAAGAAATCAAATCAAAATTAGGAAAATGTTTCGTTTTATATTTATTATTTAATATTCGTTTACGCAAAATAATATTTTTTCACATACATTAAATAATTCAGGAATATTTTGGCAGCATGCAGTCCATTCATTTAAATAAACTATACTTTAATAGAATACTATTGATAGAATGTAAATTAAAAACTTTGTAACACAAATTGAGGTTATGAGTGAGTACTATTCAAGTTTCGAGTGTAACAGTAACTGTAATCGACAGCTGAAGATATAAACTAATATAAAAATAAAGGAAACATGCTTAGTTGAAAGGGTATCTAAGAAGCAATTACGAACAGACAGAAGGAGGGGGCGGAGTTACTTGGTGAATGGTAGAGTTAGATTTTAACGGGAAAATTCATTTAAATATTTGACTTTTATTGAAGGGAATGAATTTTTAATATTCGACATTAATTTGTTAATGATAATATATCATTTTACAGAAAAATAAAAAAAAAATCTCTCGTTGAGATACGTATGTATATTAATATATAGAGTTGATATTAATTTTATTAATATTAGGTCCTTACATATGAAATTGACGTTTAGTATGGGAGGAACATAAAGCCGATTTTTTTTTATTATAATATATTTATTTAATCAAAGTATGTACCATTGCTATCTATGCACTTTTGCCATCTCATAGGTAGTTCATCGATCCCTTTACTAAAAAAACCATTCGGACGGGAATCAATAAAATCTTTGAAGGCGGTTTGGACTGCCCCATCGGAGTTGAATTTTTTCCTTTGCAAGAAGTTATCCAAAAATTTCGAAAAAAATGGTAATCTGTTGGGGCAAGGTCCGGAGAGTACGGTGGATGTCTTAGACATTCCAATTAAAGCTCCTCTAATTTGGTAGCCGTCTGTTGTGCAGGGTGTGGTCTAGCGTTATCATGAAGCAGCAGTGGCCTAGAGCGATTAACCAGCCTCGGTTGTTTAGCAGCTAGCTTTTCCATCATGGTTTGCAGTTGCTGACAATAGACATCTGCCGTAATTGTCTGGCCAGATTTAAGAACGCTGTAGTGAACGACACCAGCACTAGTCCACCAAACGCTCACAAGTAACTTTTTTGGAGTCAATTTTCGTTGGGGCATGGTTTGGCTGGTTCGACAGGGTTCAGCCATTGCGATGAGCGCTTCCGATTATCGTACAGGATCCACTTTTCATCACAGGTAATGATTCGATTTAAAATCCCTTCATTATTGTGCCGGTTGATAATGCAACGCAGCAGTCAACGCGCGTTTGTTGATTTGCTTCACTCAATTCGTGAGGTACCCACCTTTCAAGCTTTTTCACCTTACCAATTTGCTTCAAGTGGATTAAAACAGTTTTATCACTAACAACGCAGCCTTCAGCTAACTCGGATGTGGTTAGCGATGCATCCGCTTCCACAATAGCCTTCAATTCTTCAGTATCAACTTTGGTCTCCGGCCGTCCACGGGGCTTGTTCTGCAGGCTCGAATTTCCAGAACGAAAACGTTGGAACAAAAAACGCACTGTGTTTTCTTTTGCGGCACCGTCGCCACACATCATTAATCCTTCGAACCGTTTCTGCAGCACTGGTACCACGGTGGAACTCGTACTCGTTAATAACGCGATATTTCAAGTTTTTCATTTTGTAAACTGAGTGACGCAAAGAAAAAAACAATTGAGGAAAAAACAAAAGAATTATTATTTTCAAAACACAAATACATGAGTAAATAGCTGTATAAATTTGGATTTGGAATTCCTAACTAAAGAGAAGATATTTGAGATCAAATTTGCCAGTACGGTAAAACGTCAATTTCATATGTAAGGACCTAATATTATGGATATAGATAATTCAGAAGCCATAAAGACGGATAAAATCTTTTCGAAAATGTTCAAAAAGTGTTGTGATGAATGTGTCAGATGAGATAAAGGAACGATAAGCAGAAGTTTTAGAATATATTTTTTTTAAGTATTGTATATTTTTTAATTTGTTGGCGAAAGAGTTGCTGATGATTTTTAGGCAGTATTTTTTTTTATCTTATGAAAAAGTTGTGAACTTTTTCCAATTATCTATTATCTCAGGGAATATATTAACAGTTCCTAAGTATACTGTAGAATATTTCCTTTTTTCATGTATCAAAATATAGAGACCTACTATTTTATACGGGTCAGAATGCTGGGCGACCAGCAAACAACACCTTAATAAACTGCATACAACAGAAACCCTTGATACGCTGGTCAGCGGGCGTCAGAATACTAGAAAATGTTCGAAATGAGTACATAAGAGGTAGCTTTAAAATCTCCCCAATTAAAGACAAAACCAAAGAGAAACTTGCATAAACACATCCAGAAGACCATATCTGCCAATGACATAACGCAAACGTGGACAACCGCCCGCCACTTGGTTGATGACAGTCGAAAAGACCTAAGAGAAGATCAGCTCGACGACGGCATAGCGCAAAACCGTGCTCAATAGAGAAAGCTGACAAGGAAAGCCGACCCCAAGTAAATGGGACTAACAGTCTAGGAAGAAGAAGAAGAAAATATAGTTTCGTAAAAATATTTTGAAAAAAAATTAAATTATATAAAAAATTAAATATGTAATTTAAGGGGGGGGTAAGGTTAATTCGTACAAAAAAAGGCATGTTTTTGTGAATTTTTTGTGACGACACAGTAAAAATTTCTTTATTAAAACCAATGATACATTAAATTATGACAATTAAAGAATATTGTGTAAAATTTTCAAGACGAAATATTAAAAAATATGGCAATGGCAGTATTTTGGATAAAATGGAATGGAAAAAAGTAGAATTGCGGTGCCCATCATAACTTGGTGCTAGATCATCTGAAATCAAAAAATCAAAGTTCATTTGTTAGATAATAGGTTTTCCCAGGTAACGCTGGGAGTGTTTGTGAAATTTCAATTTTTCAATTTTTTGGAACACTTTGAAGGGAAAAACGCGATTTTTTGCGAAAAATATCGACTAATTTGTTATTAAAAAATAAAAATTAATAATAAATTTGAAAAAAAGTCTCCAGCGTTACCTCGTAAATTATGTACAGAAATAGTGTTCAAAATTTCAAAAGGATCGGTGTAATAGTTTTGAAGTTATGATGGACACCGACTTTGAAAACGTGAGATGTGGGGAAAACGCTTTAAAGTTTTGCACACTGTAAAATTCAAAATAAAACTCAACACTTATTTTATACTTACACATAATCGTCGATGCCATGTTCACACAGCAAAGAGCTTTCATCATCAGCATCTTTTTGTCCTTGTCTACGCAAAACTCTTCCAATACAAATAGCATGTCCAGTAGTCCTCAGGTGAGCGCGTCTCTTAGCTGCCCGAGCAGGTATAGAAAATCAGTCTGAGTATCGCTCAAATGTCAATTTTGCTCCGATTGACTTGAAATTTTGACACAATATTCTTGCAATGTTATACATTCATTTAAAAAATTAAAAATAAAATGCAAAAAAAAAAAAGTTAAAAACCTTACCCCCCCCTTAAGATAAGAAAACAAAAATCTAATTTTTGCAGATTCAATAGTATACATAGGATCTGTCGATATATACATTCTAAAGTACATACCATGGGCGTGCAGTGTGAACAAGAAGTATGACTTTTATTTATATATATATTTGGAAGAAAAAAAATCGAAATCAAATATTTATCTGGCAGAATATTAAGATCTGAATAATATGTTATTTATTGTGTTAGGAATATTACGAGATATATCTCTTATTTTGGTTTCTTTACAAAATATATACATTTATTTTACTTGTTTATTGCGTTTTGTTGGGTTAATAGACAGCTTTATATATTTTTAGGAATTCAAACTCAATCAATCAACTGAAGAGCGTGTGAGGAACACCACAGAGAAAGTTGAGAATATGTCACAGAAAATAGAAGATATCAACCAGAAGGAAAATCGGCAAATTACGACCATGCAGGTGAAGTCACATTTTCTTTTGATCTATTTTTATGAATAAGTCTCGCATTTGTTTTTTTAATTCTTGGCAGTGTTTTGTTTTTTTTTGAAGAAATTACATTTAATATTCTTCTCCCTTCTTCCAGGGTGTGGAGTTCCGGATACGAAAACTCGAAGAGCTCGCAGACCAGACTTTGAACCACCTGGCCGTGATCCATAGGTTTATGGCGACCCACCCGCACATGGGGGCGCGTGGGGGCTCCGCTGACACTCTCACAGTGGAGCCCCCACTCGCCCCTCAACTGAAGCAAACTGAGAGGCTACGGAGGTTCAGTGAAAGATCAGAGGTAATTTTCGTTTTTGTTTTGGTAGATTAAGTTTTAATTATTATTGTCAACTCTAAGTTTGCCAAACTCTAAGTTGTTTTTAGAGTTTAGAGAAAAGCTTCTTGTGTCTCACTCTATATTCGGTTTAAATATGTCGATTAATTACCGTGTTTCCGTGAATATAAGACAGGTCTTATATTAATTTCATAGCCAAAAAAACGAACTAGGTCTTATTTTAGATGTAGGTCTTATTTTTTGAGGGTCAAAATATTATTGGATATAAATTTACAATTCAATTAAAATGTGTTTAATTTAACACGAAACTGCCGGAACAAACAGTAAAAATTCCAAAACATAACGTCAACTACAATACGTCCCTATCGCGTCTCTTCTCAATCTCAACTGACTGAGTCATTCCCTTTGATTGGACAGTGAAACCGACACTGAGCGGAAGTGTGTCTGCCGCTGCGCACGTGCAAATGAGCTAAAAATAGATCATTGGTGCGTGCAGCACAGTGGGTCAAACTTATGAAAAACACGTCAACTTTTGATTTAATTTAATTATTCATTAGGTATTATTTTCGAAGTAGGTCTTTTATTAAAACCATCCTGAAAAATCGTGGTAGGTCTTACTTTCGAGGTAGGTCATATATTCGTGGAAACACGGTATTTGCCATTTTTTTCTTCCATTTTAAAATGTGTAGTAAAATTAATGGAATGAATTTTTTTGTATAATAAAGTAAATATAATATAACTATGTAATCCATTGGCTTACCTCCTGAATCATGCACCTGAGTTTTTATTGTGATATTCATTTGATTGAGATAGTGGGATGGAATCTGAAATTCAAAGAAAAAACTGCTGTCAGGCCTGGCGACAAAATGAATAAAGGTACCGACAACGAGATATCACAATCATCTTTTTACAGGTAACTTCGGACGGAGAGGGGGGAGCACCTTCGATTGTGGTGACACGCCGGCGTTTGACACGGGCCCTGACAGAAGTGGTGCGGCCTGATACCTTTTACAATGAAGATGCGCTCCCTCCGCAGTTCCACATCCCAGTCAGGGAGGAAGATGAAGATGAAGGCTCTTTGCATCTTGGCCAATCAAAGGTAATTAGCT
Organism: Agrypnia vestita; assembly: GCA_016648135.1. Taxonomy (NCBI): domain Eukaryota; kingdom Metazoa; phylum Arthropoda; class Insecta; order Trichoptera; family Phryganeidae; genus Agrypnia; species Agrypnia vestita. The sequence goes on from JADDOH010003528.1 coordinate 28,803, forward strand.
ATACACCAGAGTTCCCGATTAATTACGAATTTCAAAAATCATTGAAAAAATATTTTTAAAACAAAATGTTGTACAGTGTGCATTACGGCCAAATACATGTTTAGAGTCGAAAACGTCAGCTGTCTATCTTTAAAATAGGCGTGACATCCAATAAATTGCGGTTCAAGACAAAAAATTAAACAGTGATGAACTAGCCGCACAATAATTAATTTCAATTTGAACAAGCGCAGCCCAGAACCATTATTCCTTTGTAGGGATTAAAACATTCAATTCATTATCTGAAATTTTTTAAAAATTCAAGACAATTCGTCATGTAAAAATGAACTAAAAAAATTTAATTAAAAAAAAACCTTGAAATTCCCATGAGCTTCACTATATATTTATTTATTTTGTTTCTCGATATTAAATTACAATTTTAATATCCATGAAATGAACTGATGTGATTACTCTTTTTTGGCGAGTTTTTAATGTGTTCATGATATTATGTACATACTATGATATGGCCATAATATTTTTTTTTTTATAGAAACCGAAGATTTTATACCAAAGCAAATTTATGTACTCTTAACAGAACCGTAAAATGACAATTTTCTCAAATTTGAAGTAAATCATGACAAATATGTATGTATTACCAAATACGTGACGAATTGGAGGTTGCAGGATTTTTGAGGCACAGTCAGCATGCGATTGGCTTGATTCAGATGAAATTATATGATAATTATAATAATAAAAGATTTTTTACAATGTATGGTTGTGTTGACACAGGTTACACAATATATACATTATTAAGATGATTTACAATGTATATTTTGTCTAACCTTTGTCAATAATGATGAAGAAAAATGTAAGTTGATTTCTATAGAAAAATCAACCATACTGTCTAAAACATTCCTCTTCACTTTCATTGAGTGATTCCAGTTTCTTTTCGTTGTCTTTTTATGAAGTAAATAATATCTGTCCAAAAAAAGGATTGACAAGAAAAGAATTGCAACACAACGGGGAAATTTTTGCTGTGCATAAACTACTTTAGGAAAGTAGGCGCACAGGGTGTGTGATTTTTATAATTTTTCTGTATTGTTAGTTAATTTTTCAATGCTTTTAGATTAACCGTGAATTCGATTATCTTATATAGAAAACTTTATTACATACAATTATTTTTGACATTTTAAAATTTAATCTGTTAGAAAACAGTTATACTGAAAACACCAAGTTATCCGGCGGAAAGTCAGCACTTAAAAAATTCTCTTCAATCTAGCTGGACATACCTCTTGCCACCGATGGTAGACGACCCGAATCCATATCCGGTTCTTCCGACGGTCGCGGCGGGGGCGGAGCAGAGGGGGTGACAGCGGTCGATGAAGGGGCTAGTAGAGGAGGCGACACGGACCACTTACTGATGGCCAGGGAGGAAGACATTACAGAAGGAGAGTCCACACCCATAGCCGTGCCGGCTCACCCACAGGTGCTGCCGGCCAGCAGTGATTCAAGAGAGACAACCGACGACCAGCAAGGAGAAACTAAACGTGAGGGTCACCTGCTTTTTTTCCAGATTTTAATAAAAAATGTGTAGACACATTTTAGCTCAAAAATTAAAACTGATGAAACTTTGTAACATATTATGTATATAACTAGGAATTAAAATTAGAAGCGAAAAATGTGTCAAAAGAGACATGCATGATACTCTAATCTCTGTAACTACCCTTTATAAGTAGGCAGCATAATAGAATTAAACATCATCTATTGTATTTAAATTAAAGATGTAACGAATATTCAGTTACTTTTCGGTATTCGGCCTATTCAGCGCCCTTTTGGAGTATTCGGTATTCGACCAAATACTGGCTACTAAACAGGAGTAAGAAATGATAAAAAGTACACCAAATTAATCATGTCACTTTTATTAATGCTGAAACTCTCTTTCTTAAAGTTATTTATCAAAAAGATCAAAGGAAATGTAACATAACTTCTAAGAGATCAAAAAAGGTAGGTTTCAAACCCTTTAAAAAGATTGATTGCAAATAAAACAATTAAAAAACTGTTTGTTTACATCGCAGAATTGAACAGTTATAATCTGCACAAAACAAAACGCTGTCAACCGCAATTGGTAAAGCGTAGGGACAGCGAGCCAGTCATAGAGCAGGGTGCACAATTCTTGCCATAATGCAAGTTTGAGTACCTATTTTTTTGTGAGTCAATCAGGTCAAATGACTGACTAAATGTAGCCTCAGACATGGTCGTCTTATTTTTCTTAAACAATCAAGCATACGCCTTTTTTTACCTTTTCTCATGTTATGCCTAATAACTTTTAATGTTAAAAATGTTTCTGTCTAGCAAATTGAATACTGCTACTGTAATACAAATATGTAATAAAATTATCACCTGTTAGTAAACGTAATAGATATCTAGTTTCATTTAATTTGTTGTGCTTTTGTGTCTTCTTCAGGAGGCTCAGTGGACTTGGAAAGCTTGTCAGAAGTGGTGTCACTTCGAGGCGATACTTGCGGAAGGAGTGCCCTCAGGAAAAGACACAATACACGCAGGTCAGTTGGGAATACGTATTCAATTGCATATTCCCCATTTTGATATTTATTGTTGACAAACCATACGTTCCATTTATATAATGAATTGGTCCAATCTCAAATCAAAACCTTAACATAAATAACGTTATGGCCTTATTAGCAATTATTCATTAATACATGCATATTCAGTTTAAAGAAACATGTTTTCCAATGCAAAATCAATCGCTTGTTATCAATTTCATTTTTTATTTCATTATGCATAATACCCAAAATATAAGATAACAATATAAGAGTTACTCATCACCTTGCAAAACATAATCAAAATTAAATTTCGTGTACATCAATTCTGGACCTTCCTTGTATAATGAGGTTTTCCAAATGCTGAACCACACTGCTCCTCAACTGTGACCCTGAAAGCCGACGATATTCAGAGGAAACTCGGAATTTGTGAGAAAAGTGTTGTAATTCTTCATCCAAGGATTTTAAGTCTCTTCATTTTCTTACAAATAGAAAGTTTTATCAGCAACAAGGAATACTGGTAATAAACCATTTGAATTATGGAAAGTAATCAAAATATAGATGTTTCGTGACTGCCGCACGCAGCCCGCGAAATGATTTTTGATTGGTTGAATCTGACATCCGAGGTATTCTGCGCCAACCGCTAGCCAGGATTTAAACTTTTGAAAAATCCGCACAGTGACAGTTGGAAAGCATGTGCCGGTCTCTTTTTCTTGAGAACCGACATTCTTCTTCGTATGGCATACGAATCCGACGAAGAATCAGTTCAAATTAGCCTTCCGGAAGAGACTGATCAATCTGTTCCGGATTCGACAAAGCCAGGGGAATTGAGGATTGAATCGGCATTCGATGTACCAGGAAAAAGCTGTAAGTACAATTTGTCAACTGTGGATTATAGTTTAGCTTTGGCCTAGTGTATCTCGGGTGCCAGAATATTAACAATCATTATCGGCGGAGATTGGGAAGGAAGAAATTTTTTTCTTAATACCCGACCTGCGTGCGGTAGTGGAGATTCCGTCCGTCATCGCACAATAGGACTTGTATATACATAAACAAGGGTATAACTATTCCATATAATATTCATTTGATTCTTCTTGCCTGAGAAAGGAAATACGGTATGATCATTTAACCTTTCCCATACGATGCTAAAATTGAAATACGCATTCCGTAGTTTTTTTATTTCTATGTTGGATAAATGTGAATAGTTTACATTTTTTAGTTATATTTATCATTACAATAATGATTGAATAACAACATAAAGACACGTAAGTTACATTATTGCACGGCAGCAACTGTAGAGCGGCGCACTTCATACTGCGCAATACGCTCTGCACACCACGCATAGAACTTCCCGCACCACTCCCCCTACAATACATAAAAGTATTAATAAATTAACGCCACTATATTTGGAAAACATTTTATTTTGTTTTATCCCGTAAATTCTTATATATTTCAATTATATTGTTGAATAAATAAATATATTACGAAGGGATACCCAAAATATGAACTCTGTATTTAGTATATTTACAGAAATACATATTCACATAATTAGTGGCATTGTGGGTCCGTTGTGACGAAGTTACAGTACAGCATCGAAACCAGTAAATGTTTAAAAACAATAAGTGTGGTTTATACAAAGTTTGTTAGTTTTCTCAAATTAATTCAATTTACAGCATCGAAGAGGAAAGGTTAAATAACTTTTTACATAATGTATTGAAAAATTTGCTAAATTGCAGAATTATCATGTTTGGTTATGTATGAATGTTTATCTCCATCGCTCCAACAACTGCATTTTCCCATAACTACTTGGCGACCTGAACTCGGCTCGCTTCACCACACTTTAACTGATGAACTAACATCGATATATTGTGCTTGTTTCATGCATTTCAGAGTGTAAGTTGTACAATATTTTCATCACATACTGCACATCTTTACATAGAACACTTAGTACCTCCCTACTTACTAATTGATTTTGTTATTTTACTTCTGTGTTACTTTTTACTCGTAGAGTACAGAACGCTTATAAACATTACAGTGGTAACATTGCTGAAATGTTTTAGAATGTCTGTACTCTATATGTAAGCTGAAATTTTTTTTTCTTCTAAATGATGTTGCTTTTAATTAACTTCTTATTACACACGGTGTCACAAAATGAACCCACATGTATACATGTGAAACCCGCATATATGTACGCATATGGAACCAGCATATAAACATTAGGAATGGGGAGTATTATAAATCTTGAGGTTTAAAGAAAATTAAATATTTCAAGAGATTTTATGAAAAAAAATATTTAAAAAAAACAAACATTGTATTATAATATGGATATTAATAATTTTTTATAAAAGAAAACAAATTTATCTTTTTGTTTTCATATTTTTTCATCTTTACAAGTAAAAATTAATATTTATACTCAATTTTTATTGAGTATAAATGCCAAAGCTCTAGTTATGCCTGATATACAGATATCTCTTAACCCATCTATGAGGTGAGAACTGACGAGAACTTTGGTATGGTCATCTCATTGTATTATCTGTCTTCTTCTTTTATATAGTCAATGGTAGTGCAAATGAGAGAGAAATATTATTTTTGCACGAATTGTAGAAAACCTCTACGGCGGTTGACCTATATAATCCTTTCACTCGCATACTCACCAAGCGGCTAGGCAAGTAATCAGAAAGAATGGAGGGATGTCTCATCTTCTGTAAACCACCGATACACTTTGGCGAAAAATTCTTTATAATGGTCCGATTTCTAATAAAATTACAAATTGCTTCCCTACTCATATTAGACCAGCTTATTACACAAACAATAATATTGGTAAAATTCTTCTAAATTCAAAAACAAAAATAGGTATGTTAGAAAAAAGTGGGATATATGAAATAACTTGCGGAGATTGTGACAAAAAGTATATAGGCCAAACCACTAGAAACTTAAATACACGCATAAAAGAACATCGCCGCTGCTTAAAAAATAACAATTTCTCCGAATTTGCCAATCATATAATTAACACCAATCATTCTTTCGATAGTCACAAATTAAAATTACTCCACTCGGTTCCTCATAGACGATGGATAATGAATAGTTTGGAAACCGTTGAAATCCTAAAAAATTTAAATTCTGGAAACACATTAATAAATAATATCACATTTCAGTCCACTTCACCACTCCTAGAGCTGTTCGGCGAAAAAAATACCCTTCCCTGCCGCGCGCCCCCCTGACCCCCCTGACCTACCCAATTAGATTGATAAATTTTGTATTTAAGTTAGTTTTTATCTATACCTGATGATGAGAGGGACTGCTCCTCTCGAAACTATAGTTGTAATTTAATAACTCATATTGTGTGTGTATTACAAAGTAAAATAAAACATATTTTAAATTATAATGTTGCACCACGAAGTATCTGCCAAATCTTTCATTGATAATATGTCAGTTACAGGTGAACTCCTGAGAGGTTTTTTATGATTTTTATAGGCACGAAAATATATTTATATAAATATATATAAATACATTTTCATACAAAAAATATATTTCCTGCTCACGAATGAGAACATTACCGTTGGCTCCGTATAAAATAAGAAGATAGGTGATAACCGAATGAAATGATCACACCAAAGTTAATCCCGGTTATACTATAGTTTAATTTCTGATCTATAATACATATATAGTTTATGGCTGCAGCATTAAGTTTTGTTTCATATTCATGATTCTGAGTAAGATTTTTACAATTATGTGACACCGTGAATTTCTTTAAATCAAATCTATCTAATTTATTTTACTCTATGAAATTTCTTGGTTAATTATTCCATCAAGAGTACCCAGCTGTCAAAATTGTAATTTTTCTTAACTCTGTAGGAAGACAAAACCGTCAAATAATGCCTGAAAGAGTTTAGTAAACATTTTATTACATGTATTTATTTTCTCACTAATATTTAATAATGTTATATTATATTTAATTTCTTAATCTTGTCGCCTTGTCGAGTCTCTGGGTCCCTGACATTAATAATCTTAATTCTTAATAAAATGAAATAGCCAAAAATAATATCATATAATTTGGTACCCTTTTTGCACGAACGGCTCCTTTATTACATTATACTTGGAATATTATACAGGGTTATTTGTAAAACATTAATAATCTCGCAGGACTACTGCTTTATTTATGAATTGAAAGTGTTCAAGCAACCACGACCTAACTAATATTAATAGTTATGGAGATATGCGATATCTAAGTTTGCATTTTTTTTCAATATTTCTGACTTATTTTTTGTAAAACGTTGGACTATCATTACACTAAATTATATCGAATATGAAAAATTCATTCCCTTTGAAATAAGTCAAATAAAATAATAAAAAACTTCCAAATTCCAATTGGAAAACATTTCAAATGAATGAAACATTCGTAATTGGTATAAGTTACTTTTTGTAAAAATAAGTCAGAAATATTGAAAAAAAATGTAAATTTTGATTTCGCATATCTCTATAACTATCAATATTAGGTCATGGATGCTTCAATATTTACAACCCATAAATAAAGCAGGAATATGGTCCTGCGAGGTTATTAATGTTTTCCAAATAACTCTGTATAAGCAGAATCAACTTTCTTACCTCATTGTTTTATAATTCAATGCAATTATGTTTACTGTATTATTTTATAGGATTGAATCAAAAGAATTATCATGTTTATTGTATAAAAACTGTGTGATTTTTCTGTCAGTTATACAACTTATTATTTTTTGGTACTCTTATGGGAATAATAGCTTCTGTGTGTGCTTTGAGGCAATCTTTTGTATATTTAAAAAAAAGTCTTAGCTCTTAAATTGATCTTCTATTATTACTTGATGGTAATATACCTATTTCTTTATTCTATTTTCATGCATTGCAGTGTGTAAGTTCTGAACATACTTTTAATACTCGCCCCCACCACTGGAAGACATCTTCCATCATTTTGTGTTGTTATAATTTTATTTTTTGTTTACATCGCACTATAGATTTATTCATCTTTGCTTTTTATTCTCGGTACTATCACACATACACTATACCCTTTGCAACCTCAAACAAAGCTTTTACTCTTCAATTGTAGCTGTGGGTGGCGTGACATGCTGTCGTTAGATAATAGAATTGTACCAGGTTGATACAATAGCTTAATGTTGTCTTCTATCCTTACTTCTTAGCTTTTACAGGTGAGTATGTTATTTAGACTGAATATTTAATGATGTTTAACATTTATGTGAAAACAATAATACACACAGTGACGTAATTCGCTTTATTCAAATATTTTGTTATTTTCTCAGTTATACTCACATCATCCGTGAAAGTGCAATACTGCATATGAACCATTTGTAAAAATATTCAGTAAGGCTAAAACCCACCAGAGGGAATGGTTATTTGGCAGTGTTGATAAGCTGATTGCAAGAAATATATTAGTTTATTGTAAAATAAGAATACAGCAATCAGCACATCTTTAAATGTATACTGGAAATTGGCAAAAAAATTACTTACATATTTTGGCCCAAAGCTATATTATACTTTCACATACAGGGATGGTAATGAATGCCAGTGTCTAAGTATTTAAAAATTTTGGCAAAGAATGCAAAGTGTAATATTTTTATGTATAAATATATGTTATTATAATAAACAAACTAACTTTTTATGTTTATAATAGCTAACCTAAATGCTAGACTGAAACTATTTAATTATTTACCATATTTTTCAGACAATAAGAAGTACCTTCGATCACCTTGAAGCAATTTAAAAACATCTAATTACATATACAAAAAGAGAGAGAAATGGCTAAATTGAAGATTGTGGACGGTATAACCGATCCTTCTGAGAGTAAATATCCACGGTATAGTTGAGTGTCCTGATTTCATAATAATCCAAAATCGACACTCAAATAAGCATTAAAAAAGTTATTTCACTTAAAAATTACTGTAATTTCATTATAAATTTTGACCTTTGAAACTAAAGACAAAGACAAAGTATAAATCAAAGATTTATTTGTAGAGTATTTTGTTTACAGACAATACCAAGTGTTAACGAGAATCATAGATAATAGAAACATAATGAAAACTGGATGTAGGAACATTTTATTTTGTTAGTAGGTTCGATTTTTTGGTATTGCACAATATTTTTCTTGTTTATAGTTTACGCTTTATCCTCAGATAAAGTGACTCATTTGTCAAAAAGTATGGTGAAATTTTGATACTTGGAAATGTTATATCTTTTTTAATACTTATGTGTCAATTCTATTTTACTTTGAAATCATGACAGTCAACGGATATTTACTCTCAAAAAGATTGGTTATACCACCCATATTCTTCAATTATGCCAGAGAAATTTACATCTCAATGAATGAACAATAAACACCAGCTTACGGAGGTCCATAAATTGTTATGCACATTAAATAAATTAAGAAAGTAAATATGTACCTCCATAGGTATAAAAATAAATTAATGTAGGAATATTTTTCGTCAGTTTGAACATATCACTTACCTTTGAACTATAAGACTTTAAAAAAGGCATAAGGCACAACATATGGTCTGAAAAATGATGCATTATTACACATGTGGAATGAATGCTGACACTATTTCACCTAGAATCTAATTCCATCCAATGGAATTAAAAATCACCTATTAGAACTAAATGGTGCATTGTCAATGTGAAAGAAGAATATTTAGACGGTTCCATTCATTTTTTTAAAATAAAATATGCCAAAAGCATATTTGTACATTTATCTCTGCATGTTGAATTCCCTTTAGTGATAAATCAGGCTTTTCTAATGAAATTTTCTCCAATTCACATTGGAGATATCGAGACATTTAAAAAAATTATTTTATTTTGATCTTAACTATGCCTTAGCTTTACCCAATAGATAGTTATGTCCCATTGCGCCTTTTGAATAACATACCTACCTTTGTAAAAATTTCTCCACAGTGCAATCACCCTCCAAGTGCTTTTTTGTAAGTTCTTCCTTCACTGTCTTAGGTGTTCTGTTTTAAAATAGACCCATAGAAATAGTTCTAAATAATACTGTGTGCTTTCACTTTATAATTTAGCCCGAAGTATTCAAAATATGTGAATCAATAGTCTTTGTCAATAAAGAATTTTGTTATTTTACCAGAAAGTAAAGAAACAATATTATGTATATGATTCATAGAAAATCTTTAACATGATACTACGACCTTGGAAGGCACAAGAACATTCTGGAACATTCAAATAAAGAATCTGTCCGATTGTGGAACAGTCTCAAAATCATGGAAAAGAGATGTGTGGTAACTTCATAATAAATCACATCATTGCTCTTGACAGCTGAAAACCATAGATAACAGAGCAGAGAGAAAAATTAAAAGCTCTCGTTGGGTTCTGGTTTAATATATGAACTACGGTTGAGTTTTTAAATTAACATAATCTATTAATGACAAAAGCTTTGGTTCACACTTCCACTCAATCCAGCTTAATACGTGGAATATTTTCTATTCTAGATCTTCTGAAGGCTGTAGTGATATGGGTACTGGCGCCTTGTTGGGCTCTGGAAGCCACCACCCTCCGAGGAGACAGCACTCGCAGACCCATTCTGAACCAGACAATTCTACCGATGCTGCCTCAGTTCATGGTTTGTTAATCACCAGTCATTGTTAACTAACTAACTCACTTACCATCGCGTCGCATACCACAGAGGTATGTAGAGAGGACAGAGCATTCTCGCACACAACTTTTGCCTCATCCACATTAATATATCTTCTCATGCAAGCACATTGATTGTTAAGGCTTCTAACAGGACCATCTTCCAATGTCTGGTTTACCCGGTCATGCTTCACGTACCAAAATGGTTTGAAATGTCCTGCAATTTGTTATTTTTACAGCATTTTCAAGCAAAATATGACAGGTAACGCAAAGTATCAATTTTTCCATAAATATAAAGTCTACTAAGATTTGGACCTGAGAAATTTCTACTGTATAAGTACATAATAAGGTGTGGTAAGTTCTTCTCATCCCTCAAATTATTTATTCTCATTTGTATATTTAATATGACATTGTGGAACAGAAGTACAGCTCAAAATTTACTTTAATATACAAAACATTTTTATATGAGATTGCACTATTTCACGTCATAGTCATGTAAAATAAATATAAAATCTCCCGCGAAAACTCAGTTTTTTATATATTTTATTACCATTCATATATTGCTACTAAAAGCAACTCACATTGTCTTTATAAAAAAATATATATCATACAATAAACATTTGTTAGTGAATCAAGAAAAGGTTGTTTTCAAAATCATCAATTCATCAAAATAATTACATGCATTGTTGTGTCTCCTGGATTTTCTTAACATGGGGGTATTTTTTAAGAATAAATTGTTACCTTTCTAAATGTATAATTTTTTCTGCGACTTTCGTGCTGAGGATAAAAAAATAACATCATTTCAGAGTATTTAGTGTCTCATGGTTCTCGGGCAGCCCCGCGTGGCCCCAGACAGCTGCTCCTGGCCATGCACGCGGAATACACCAGCATTACTGATGAACTTGAAACTGTCTGCGGCCTGCTGTCTCCACCTCGAACACCGAGGTATTATTGATTTTAACCCTTTGCACTCAACATTTTTTCAAGGAATTGGGGCACGGGTTAATTAATATTACAGAGCATAACCAACAGCATGACCTCAACAGGAGAACTGATGCGATTTGAGATATACAGACATAATGGCACCCTCGACTGCTAAGGGTTTGGTTTTAACCTATGTTTAACATATATCATAGCTTTGTATCTATTTAGGGATGCATCGATATGCACTTTTGCAGATACAATACCGATACTGATATTTGTAAAAAAGTATCGTCGATACCGATACTGATACCGATGCGGACTGTGTAGATTTCAAAAGGTGTAAAAAGTTGTGGATTTACTTGTATAATATTTATTTAGATTGCTTACTTCAAAATGGAATTTTAAAATTTTTTATTTAACAAAATATTACGTTCAGATTATTTTATGAGTAGCTTGTTGGTGAAGTGGTCATGACACTCGCTTAGTGATCTGGTTGTTGGTGGTTCAACCCCGTTCCAGGACACCAGCAATTTAGTCCTATTGTCATAGCACAGGTTTTTGGCTTAGTTTGAGAATAGTAAGACTATTGATGCGACACATATTCCGTATTCGGAATGAAATTATGAAACACGGGGATTGTCCGAGCATAGATAAATTGTACCATGAACATGAATGAATTAAGCACGAAGATGGCGCGTTTACACATGGATTATCTATTGTGTGAAATTCAAAATGTAATGTTGTATCGGAAAATCAATATCGCCGATTCCGATATATGGGAAAACCCACAATATCACCAATATATCGGTATCGGTATCGGATGTATCCCTTATTTAAAATATGTGTCAATAATACATAATAGGTTTGTACGGAAGGTTTTACAGAGGAGCTTAATTTTTTTAGATGATTAATGAATTGAATATACAATGTATTTTAATACATAGAAAAAAAGGTTTTTAGAATGTTTTCATCACATTCCAGGTTGCAATTACATATCAAAAACCATTAACTTAAGATTAATAAATAAGTGTAACAGTAAACAGGTTTTAACGATAATTTATATCATGTACATATCCATTTCTGCATTAAAAATATGTCGAAGAATGGTAGCAGCATCGGTCAAGTGACCTATTAAATTATGACATTTTTATCTCTCAATTTTCAATGATTTTAATGTTAAAAATTAAAAGTAAATGACTATCATCATAAATGGAACTGCATACCTAATTGTAAGCCAATCAAATATTGTTTGTTTAATCATTAACTCATTCGTTCATTGCTAAAGAATGCATATCAATTGCAATTATTTTTCCCACACTCAAACTACATTTAATTCAAAATCACTCACATAGGCTATGGTGCCAGTGTTCGCGTCTCATACGGAGACTATCATCGATAGTCTTATTTATACAGCACGAGGGCATAGCTGAGGCCGATTTGTATTCTGTTTTTTATACATATCAATAAGTAAATTATGTATAATATTGAACATGTATCAGTTGCAGTTGAGGTATAATTTTAGCATTTTTATTTACCAAGCTTATTTTATCCTATATTTATATGTATTATGTGTGTGTGTATCAAGCAATTAAATGTCTTTTGTTCAATAAATGCCGATTCATCGGTACTGAAATGAAAAAAAAGCACAATTTTTTTTAACAACATTTTCAGTGATACTAATGATAATAATAATTCCTTACCACGATAATCCTGTATCGAGGGGCTAAATTAAACTCGTGAAAAATCTTATTTATTTATCCAAATTACAGCACTGCGGCCAGAAGACTTCTGTCACCGCCCGGCCGAGGATCTCCGCCGGGCCGACGAAGACACGCTTCAGAAATGAGCAATCCCGAGTTTGCTCTCTTCATCGAGAAGGAGCACCTTAGGGATGCCGAGGAGAACGATTACCTGCTCATGGAGAACCTCATACAGCGAAGGTTGACTCCATGTTTATGCTGTAGCTTTACACACAAACATAGGTCTTTGTTTTGCAGAAGGTACACTCCTACTCCCTTTCTAGACCAAGAATGCTCTCATCGCTCGGTAGAATAATCAAAAAAGATTTTTTCAATTTTCATCAGGCCTTGAGTAAGTTTCAAATCATTTTAACACTCTTCTACTTCCCATGGGATCGCACTGGGCATTGCGTTCAATTGTACTCTTGAAAACTTTGCATAAAAATTCATGAATGCGATAAGAGTCACACATTTCTAAAATTCCTTCCTTTCCTATCCTGGGTTATTCTATGCTACATATTCTATCATTTCAGTGACAAATATACTTATGCGATTGGTCTTGAAAGTAATTTTATTTTTCATCTTTTACCCATTTTCCATTTATTCTATTATCCTGTTATATATTGGCATATGTTATGTAATGTGTATCTTTACTTTAAATAATTGTACACATTGCATCTATAATCGAATCTGGCCCAGTATGTATTATTAATCATTTAAAAAAATTAAAAGCATGCTGGAAAAGTTCATATATGAAATGACTCTAAAATAATTCATCAACTTCATTTAATTTTAGTTCATCATGCATTTTGTTTATAACATTATTTTATTTAATTATACAAAATTTATTTAGTTTCCACATTCAGATAAACTTGCAAATAAATATAGGCTAAATATGTTTATTCTGCTGTCTGTCTGTCTATAATTTTCCATTATATTTTAAATGTTCTGACTTGTTTTTTGATTTTGTTTGAAATTTACATTTACTTGATTTACTTTAGATTTACAGGCTTAATGGGCTAGCAGTCGTGAAATGTGTCATTCATTTTTTCTGCCCTGTGACGCAAATTATAACATAACACGCTATAATGAAATAATACAATATGTTTTTTACATTTTAAGGATTATTTTTAAATCAGCCATTATGACATTATTAATCTTTAAACTGTCATATCGTGGTCTGCAGGTACGATGACGAGGATGGTTCTTGCAGTGGAGCTGGAGAGACAGGTCTGCTAGAGGAAGAAGAAGAAGAAGTGGGAGGGCTGACTATGCGCCGCCCCACTGTGGGTTCCGGTACGCATCTTCTTTCTGTCTCCGAGAGCAGAGAGGGCAGAATGCCACCAGGACGGTAAATAAATAAATACTTCTGTGTTCGTGTTTTCCTCTCTTGTCCCTTTATCTAGAATGCGGCCACTATAAATTGGCGTGCGAGGGAGGGCGTCCCTGTCGCGTAACAGAAGTTGCCAGGGTTACACAATACATAATATACAGAATGTCCGGTGACTGGTGTCGTAGCCTTTTACAGAAATTTGGTCGGGCAGCACTAAAGAAACCAAGCCATAATGGCGGCCGTTGTATCTGTCAAACTGTCAGACGGTAATATCAGTCCATTATTTGCTTTTTCAGCTTCGCAAAACTTTAATACTTCATTGGCAATTGTTCTTGCACCATCCTGGACTGTTTAGGATGTTTTGGACATAATAATTCAGTGTATATTAGTAATCAAGATATCACAGCTCCCGAGCAAATTCAAAATTGTGCTGAATGACATGGCGAGTGGTTACCGCCGGGTGCGGGAGGGGCGGGTTTTAGTTCCAAAGTCGCCGCACGCCAAGTTATTGTGGTTAAGCAATAATATATAATTAGAAATTACAAGATGGCATTGCTGTTTCTATGTGGGGATAATCTACAGGTACGCGGACTGCTAGCTGTAGGTAAAAAAAATCACTGGTCCTATTATGCTATTAGTGGTCTGCGGAATTTAAAATTATTAATTTAGTGATAAAGTTTTGCAACCACTGGTCTACAATAACTGCCTAATGCATCATGTACCTTTTTACTTTATTCCAGACAATTACGCAGAGCAAGTGCTGTTGAAGTCCGGGATCCACTCTCCCCGAACCGGACCTCACTGGGTGGACTGGGCAGGGGCTCCGGGGAGTCGGAGCTCCTCTTACCTGTGCCGGCATCGCCGCAATCACAGACGGTTAGACAGAGCTCAGGTATGTTCATTGTTACCAATGTATTTAAGTATTTTACAGTATATTTGATTAACCTTATTTAATTAACAAATGTTTAATATAAATTTCTTTAATGTATTAAGTTTCAAGATAAGGAAACCATATGTTTCTATCCCAAAGATTATGGAATGTTATAAAAAGAAAGTGATATTAAAAAATGATCGCATGTGCTATGAAAATTGAACTAATTGTGGATCACTGGATCACTAGGCGAGTGTCTTAAGCATTAGATCAACAAGCTACATATTGTCATTACTTTCTTTTAACTAAGCTAAATTTCTTATACTTTATTCAACATTGTAATTCTTCAAAATGTCACATGCTACATGTGTAAAGTGTACCAAAACGGTAAATTTTTTGGAATTCAATATACATCCTGATTAATGTATGTGTATTATTTTTTTAATTTTTATTCATATGTTTCTAACTTATGTTTATTTTCCTTTTCCAGGTGAAACAAACATATCGAGCGAAGTGTCCCTCTGCCAGCTGGGCAGCGAGCGCCGCCCCTCGCTTCCGCCCGCGCTCCCTCGCCCCCCCCTCCCACTGCACGACTCCCGGGAAAACCCTCCCCAGCCACCCCCCGCACAGCCGCCTAACTCCGAGACCATGTGCTAATACAATGCCGTCAATAATATTACGTTATAATACAAATGTGTACTACTAACAACATTTACTTATTTGATGTGCTTGCCACCTCGTTACATATTTGGATAACAAATTTTTTTACTTAAGTATGTTTTACAATGCCAATGTGTAAAAGAAAACAAAGAAATCTGTATTGAACAATAGTTCTTATCAACAACTTTAATAACCGACGTGTTTAAGAATCATGAAAGGACTTAAAAAAAAAGTGTCATATTTTATAAATCAAATGTGAATTGGAAAAATTTATCATACCATCCTCATCTCGTAATTGTTCAAATTCAGAAAGAATTGTAATGAGTTGTATAATGTCTGTAAAAGAATTTTAAAAGTGTATATGCAGAAGAATGATGGCTATAAAGAATCTAGTTACTTTTCAAAGTTTTAAAATCATTTTAAATTCTCAGGACGTAATTTAAGAGATTTTATTTTGAAAATTCATTATTTGGCTATTATAAATGATAATATCTCTCTCTCTAATCAACGAATACTTGATATAACTGTTTTTTTTAAAAGCAAACTAATTTGAAAATCTCACAGATGTCTCGTCATTATATCACTAAAATTTTCTAACGGACATGTTTTACATTACTGTACTGTGCACCATACGTATATTTGTATGCAGAAGCCAAGTCAAGCTGAACATGTTAGTTTAAAAGATGAATGTTATTAACAAATCCACCAATGGAAGCACTTGTTCTGAGATACAGATTGATAAGTTGTGTAAAGGAAATATTAAGGGACCATGAAACACAAGTGCTATCTAAAATGATAGAGATCCATAGAATGTTTATGATTAAAAATTTATACTAGATGAAGTCATTTCTGAATGAGAGGGAAAGAACTTATAGAGACCATTACATAATTTAGTATTTAAAAAGTTCCTCACATTCATGTGTCTAGACCAATCATTAACAGATGTTTTAATGTTGTAATAAAAATGCTTAAGCTATTGGACTACTAACATTGAGCACGCACGAATATAAGCAGAAACAAAAACACTACCGTCTCTGCAGATGCCGACGCTCACAAATATGCTTTCATACTGACGAATAATATTTGCTTGTGGGAACATGGCCGAAATATTAAACCCAAAGCAAGTTTGGAGATGTTTTAACAAGAAACAAAGCATGCTTATTATTACATACACATATTACCAAGTGTACAAGGCATTCGCAGTGAAACAAGATATGTTGACAGCTTTTTGTAATGTCGAAAATATCAATTTGCTGGTATCATTTTAGGAAGAACATCTGATGGCCGCCGTAAGCTGTATCGTCCCATTCGACAATTTTCTCAAGACATACCATAATCATCTGTTATTATATCAGCGGCATGGTATTATTTACAAGAAATACCTAACATTCGCAGAATGTACTGTCATTTCAGCACAAAAATTATGTTGTCGATTGTTTTGATAAGCAACCGAGGGAATGGACCATTATTTAATAATTTATGAGATTTGGTTTTGATTTAAAATGGATAGTGATTTGTTGATGGCCAATACTTAAAAAAATATTATAACCAAGGAAATTAAAATATTATAAGCAAAGATGAAGTGAGTCGGGATCGATGATATTAAAATTGAGTTTGGCGATTACCGAGTGTAGGTTCATCATATTTCTTATATATGTAATAACATTTCTTGGAATCTTAATATAGTATTTTAGAATCAAACAATAATAAGGATTCATTATTGCTCGCAATAAGTCCAAGATCATGGATACAACAAAATTCACATGAACAACATACACTTTGTTTACTATGAAATAATCCTAGAATTAATATTTGTTTAATATTATTATTACGAGGACCTATTAGATATATTTTTTTAAACAATTTTATCGAATATATAATGATTGGAATGAATTTATTGAAATCTGATTATTAACCAATTTGTTTTATCATATTTACTTTTAATGTACTTATCGCAGATACCAGCCCAACGGATTCAAATCCTTATTTAGTAAACATATCATGTAATACTGTAGAAGGGATTCCTTATTTTACCAATAAATTCTTAGGTTTTATTTTATAATATAGTTTTTTTTTTTCATATTTTTTATTGAAAATGGTTTGCAAGTTTTATCAAATTTTTAGAAAAATAAAATTGAATTTTTAATATTGTTTAATTTTATCACTAAGCAATTAGTTTTTAGTAGAATTTTAATATTTTATTTTTAATATAGTGAATTTAGTAATCATTGTACTTTTTTAAAATTGAATTTGGCATGGTTTAGTTACCTCCATTATAAGTTTCTAGTAGGGTGAATTAAAAGTAGCAAAATATTGTACAGGAGAGGGAAGCGTTTCATCTATTTAGGTATAGCATCAACGGTGTCAAGTATTTATTAATAAAACATAACATTTTCAGTTTATATTAACCATTCTGAAGAATTTTAAGTGCCTGTGTATTTGATAGAATTTTTTTTTTTCTGATTATATTATATATTATATTATTATGATATAGTAGTATATTGTAAAACTATAATAGTATAATGTAAAATACCTACTCAATTTATTTAGGCGTGGTTGGAAGAGTTGTGTGTAATGTTAAATGGAGCATCCACATATAAATACGTGCTAGTAAATAGACTCGTTCGGATCTTAGCAAACTATGGTCGCACTTATGACCAAAGTTGTAGCAGTTTTTCAATCAATGAATTCTGGTGGAGTATTTCCTAAGCATTGTGAGCATTTTAAATTCAAAAACTATGTATGCACAACAAAAACCTTTTCTTCTGATATTGACGCTGCATATTTCTAAATAGATGGAATGCATCTTACTTTCCCCTATTCCACACAAATTTAGTAATATGTCACCTTTTCCTCAATGTTTGTTTCTGTCTATCTCCAGGTTAATAAAACGTGATGAAAAACATTATTTTTTCTATTTAACATTTTAATTTTTTTGAAATATAATATATTTTTGCACCATAATCTTTCAATTGATAAAATTATGTACATATATATTTTTGAATGTTGTATTTTAAAATGTTTTGATTATTTTTGTATTTTAATAATATTTTTTAATGGTTTAAAAACAAAATAAAGCCTATTGAAGGCTTCAGAATCAAAATGGCAACACCATAACAAGAATACAATGACTCCATCCCCCAACTACTTTCGAACCCAACTGATTTACAAGAAAAGATTATAATTATTATATTTTATTCAATACACGTATTTCAATTTTCCATATACAGTAGAACTTCAATTATCTGAATTAATGAGGACCGGACCCCATTTGGATAATCGAAAATTCAGATAGTTGAATTTTTTTACATATTAAGCACACAAAGTGCGGTACTATAGAACTGCAGTGTGAGACAGTGACTCATCATCCCAATAATGTTCGCGCTGCGTCTACACTAACTTTGCGGAGGGAAGGACAAAAGCGCGCGTAGACAGAATTATTATTTTGCAAATCGTAATACGCTTCCATCTTAATTTTTTTCTGATATTTCGAAAGCGATTCGGATAGTCAGAGTTCGGATAATTGGAGTTCTACTGTACATATGTACTTTATATTATGCAACACTGACACAAGTAACGTGACAGAATACAATGTCGCACATTTAATCAAGACCACTAAATAAACCGCTCCATCCTATTAGATTATTTTAAAACAGGCTAATAATAATATGTACTTATTGTCATCAGGGATTCGAAATATAACATGTCGCTAAGTAGCATGTCCGTCTCTGGAATAGTTCATAATTTTTTATTAATTATTTATTCATTTATTATTTAAATCATTTTAAGAATATGTCCGATTGGGTTTGCATTAATTCTCTAAGGGCCAGTTGTTTCAAGTTGGATTAAAGTAAGCGTTCGTTTAAAGCATAGATTTTTGCGTTTTCCACCAATCAGACGATCCGTTTTCGTAAATATCTATGCTTTAAACGAGCGCTTACTTTAATCCAACTTAAAACAACCGGCCCTAAGTGATATTTTAGTAAACCACTTATAATAAATTATATCCAGCATATAAAACTATTATATTTTGCCTTGATCAATGTTGAAATACGGAATCACTGGTCTTTGGCTCATTTATTTGACTGCCTGTTCCGCTTCTGGAAAACTATTTGAAGTTACCCAATTGTCTGGATGAGGGCATTTGAAAATATAGATTTAATTATTTTAACGTTGGCCCGATGATAGAAACAATATGTAAAAAATATATCTACGAATGCGGAACTCTTGTCATTAACTTTCTACTAAATAATACTCTAACTAACTTGATGGTCACTAGATCGCTAGGCGAGAGTTTTAAACACCAGATCAACAAGCTAATAATTTTATTTCATTTTCGTGGACATTTATATTTGTTTTGCAAATTTAAAATCCGAAATGCAGGGTTAAAATTTATCATATTTTATATGTTTACAGTAAGCATTTTGAAGATTTTATTAAAGATGGAACACATTTTATTTTAAATCTAATAAAATACTTGCATGTATGTATCGCCAGCCGAAGGACAATGCAAAACAGATTTTATGACTGTTTGTATTTATGAACGCTAATATTAAAATAGATTTTAGCTCTTTATAAAATTCATTTTATATAAAATTAATTTTATATAAAATTAATTTTTATATCTGTTATTTTGTTGGGCACATTCTTTATGTTTGATTTTGAAAATAATTTTGGAAATTCTTCAATAATCTTTATGGGGTAAGTTTGAAATTGTAATCGGTATATTGCACATGATTTTTCCTGAGCAGTGTTAACTCTAGAGGCAGTTTTTGATTAATCAAAAATTAAACATGATCCCCGTTACATATTCTTAATTTAAATAACTTTCCTTTTTGTTTGCCATAAACTGCAAAAAGATCTTTAAGACTATTTAAAAATTAATTTAATTGAAAAAACTTAATATATGTAATACATATTTGAATACTCAAGTTGATATTGAAAATACCAGAAAAACTACTTTTATAGGCAAAAATAAAGAGAAGATTTTTTTACACCTGCATAACGTATATTCGCATTGTTTAATTCGGAAAAATTATGGTTTTGTTTTTAATCTCAATCCAGTGCAGTTCCATTTTAATTTAGTTTATTATTTTATCCCATTTTTTATTATAGAAAATTATACTTTAATGAATAATTGCTTTAAGTGCATTATAATTAAGCAAATGCATTATACTATGGCACTAATCAGTGGTATGCTGAAAATCTTTTAACCAAAGTCAACATTATACTAAATACGCTGAGTTTATAAAATATAACAAAATCTGTTTTCGTGTAGATTTTTTACTACTACTTTGAAGGTGATTTTTGTGGCAAGACTAGTATACACTTTGTTTATTCAATAATTAGGTTTCTGTTTGGTAATCAAATTTGTTTTTAGCTTGATCTGTTTAAATTTTTTTTTTTAGTTTGTAAAATGTTTCTACATAAGTATTTTTGCCACGACCCAAACTTTCTCACAAATATTTTGAAAACCTTTGAAAAATACATCTGATCATTAAATTGTCAGTATTGGCAAAAAATTTGCCAGGGACAATAATTAAATGTTTTTTTTATAGTCTAGTGTCGCCAATTGAGGTTGTAAATATAAATTAAGATTAAAATAGATATTGGTTTATTTGGATTGTTTCCAATAAAATGTTTTCCATTGCTCGATGTGATAAACTAGTAGTAGATAATTATATTTTATGTGACAGAATGCATGTCCCCCTAATTACTATTACATATTTAGCTGTAGGGTTCTTCATGGGTCTCTCCACGCTTTTTTGACTGATCAAATATGAAGAATCGTTAGTACTAAACACTGATTAATGGGAGGAAGAATGAAGTAACTCAAACGAGTGTTGTCATCCATTAAAACTCTTTCCCTATATAACTAATAATTATTTTTAAATTAGGAATTATTTTTCAATAATACACAGATACATAATAGCCAATATGTTTTTTTTTTTGTGAATTTTATTGGCTACCAACTCTTCTTAGCCTAATGAACTATTGAATTTTAGGTGAAATTAATTAATTTATACACTGTTTGGCTTTTGTAAGAAGAGCAGTCAAAATTTTCACAAGAAAGGGACATTATACACTGTTCAAGGTGAGACGATTTGTAGCAGTGTAGCAGAGAAAAACATAATTGCATCCTTAAATTATTATTGAATCAAAATTTAAAACCAAAAATTTCATAGAAAAGTCATCAAGAAAAGTTGTATACCTATAGCAGAATATCCCTGAAAACTAACCAGAAGAACACACTCAGGTTTACATTGGGGCTTTTATTGACTTTAACATGTGATTCCCGTGTCACACGCATTCACCTGCATCATGCTGCTAGCCTGATCGCTCTCACCCAGGACAAAAATTTTAGTCAATGAATTTTATTTATATAATAATAAGTATGTGTTTGATAACAATTGAATAAATTGTGAATTTAATTAATATTTTTGGAGAATTTCTATTTTTACTCTTTCAAAGATTAGTAAACAAATTTACATAGTGTTTTCCTCTTTGTTCAAACGATGAACCATTATTATTTTGGTTTTTATTGGTACAGAAATAGTGAGAAATTATCGAGAATGGCTTATCAATACGTCTGTAACATATTTTAAGCTAGTTTTAGGATTAAATGTTATGTGACATATTAGAATCAAGCAATATGACCAGCGACCAATGTATTGATTGTGTTAGTTTGTAATGAAATATTCAATTTTAACAGTCATCTAATCGCTATGACTTGAGAAAACCATTGTGTTAAATGTGGCGGTTGAGTGTTAAATGTTATACAAACTAAATTTTATCATAGATATATACTGTTGGCATACCTTCAAATAATTCTTTATCACATGAATATTTACTTATCATATTTTATGCGATTCCAACTTAATTTGACATCTCAGGTTGATGTGATAAGTCAATTTGTCAACTGCCTATAGATAATTTATTATACATTACAGTCATTCATTTGGTAAATCTTCATATTTTTACTGCACTACACTCCTGTCTACACAGCAAACCCACTCAAAGCTGGATAAAATATTTACATAAAGAAAATATTTACAAAATCAGAAAAATGTGAATATTTATTTCCAGAGTTAAATAATATTAGATGGAAGATATTGAATCGATTCCCTTGTGCAGATTATGGATTATTTTTAAGATGCAAATATTTGTTGAAATTGAATGAACAAGACTTTTTTAAATCATGTTTTTTTCATTCTGCACAATTAGAAATTATTTCCTGAACTCACAAAACAGAGCACAAAATTTTCAAGTAGTGATCGCTTTTCATCAAATTACTAACTCTCGGTATGCCGTTTTGAGTTTGTTAAATTATTTTAAGCTTTAAAACTTAGTGTTCGTCATATCTAGTCCACCCATATCCTGAACCTTGCATATCAGCAATAATGTTATCAATAGTCAACAGGTATAATATGTATGTACATACTTACACATTTCATAACTGAACTTTCATCCAATTACCTTTTAATACTAAAGTGGCTGTTTGAGTTATACATATATGTATTTTTAATAGAGATTGATTTGAATCACTATACACACTACATTATTTTGTTGTATTATAAAACTTGCCTTACAGAACTCTGCAAAATATCTCTATAAAAATATGAAACACCTATTCATCTCATTCATCCTTAAATTCTAACGTGTCTGTAGGAACCTTGTTCGCATGCAGGTTTTTATTTTGGGTTTCTCACAGAGTAGGGTCTTTCTATTTAGCCTATTTCTGATAATGCGTATAACAATATTTTTTTGAAATATGGTGCAGGAATTCAATAATACCATAATTGATGTTAATTTTACTGCGAAATAAAAATTATTTTTTATTTTATTTTTTAATAAATAAATTATCAATTTTCAGTTGCATCTCTCGAAGTTGAAATATTTACAAATTTAATCAATAGTTATGGAATCTAAATCTAAATATAAAAATTATAATTTATAGAAATACATAAACTTTGTTTTCACCACTTGTTTATTGAAAATATCAATATGTTTCAGAGCCCATGGCCCCTTCGTCAGGATACAATTATAAATGGGCTCTGAAACATGTTGATATTTTCGATAAAAAAGTGGTGAAAACAAAGTATATTTTTATAAATTATAATTTTAATGTCACCACAAAATAATTTTAATGTCACCACAAAATAATTTTACTGTGTTTGAAGAAGAAACTAAATATAAAAATTAACAATCATTTTCAAATCAATTTATGAATCAAATATAAATATTCAACTGGTAACACAAGACAAATTTGATTGGTCTTTGAAAACATCACTATTAGCTTGGAGTGGAGCGTGTTTCAATCTCCTTTTTCATTCTGTCTTGTCTCATTATCCCATATCATTTTCTTCAAAACAATATTGTTATAATCATTACAGACTCCTGATTATTCATAATAATATAAGTATTCTTCCACTAGAGTTGTGATTAAAAATTGTTACAGATAAACAAATAATTCTTAAGCCTTCAAATAGAGTGAGATCTGTACTAAGCTTGTCTGTAGGTATTTATTCATTTATTTAGATAGCCACACAGTAAAACATGAAACATATTCAATTCTATCTATAAAGTACAATATTTTTCAGCCAGATATAATCTTGAAAGGGTATCGCAATATAACTTATGGATATTTTTCCATTCGTACATTCATAAAATAGCGAGCTATTCAATAACTGATGCTCCAGTGTAAAAATAATATTTGTTTTATTGTTGTTGTTGTCTGTTTGATAATGGCCTTACAAACCGAAACAGCTGTCGCACTTAACCTGCAGAACTTAATAATAACATTTATTAAAATTTAATTTATTTTAAATTTCATTAAAAATAAAAGTAATATTGTCTCTATTTTCAATATCATTACTATTTCACTTATCATTGCATTTCTATAAATTTGCACTTTTAACAAACCCCAGAAGATGTTAATGTACTTATCTATTTTTTTTTGCTTTACATTCAATTGAAATTGAGTAGAATGTGTGAATTAATTAACAAGAAAACACTGAATTATCAACTTGTTTCAGGGCCAATTATCCCTTCATCAATATATATATATATATATATATATACTATATATATTATATATACGATAGGATATACTTAATAAAAATTTCAATTCAAAGTATTGACATTAACAAAAACAAAAATTAAATGTATGGGAGATGAATAATTTATGAAGAACTAATGTGAGAACAAATTTAAAAGGCAACTATTTGTAAAAAGGATTTGATTATTTATGATATTTAATTTGCTATAGACATCTTTTCATAATTTATCCAACTGTAATCCTTTGTTATTTGTGTGTAAAATTTATAAACCCTTATGAATATCAAAAGAATGTTTTGTTTCCAAAAGATTATTAGAAAATTAAGAATAATTCTTGTTGTGCTCCTCAAAATTCCTACAAGTTTTATCTATATAAAAATGATCATAATCATTAAAAATTAATTTATAAATCCTTGATTTTTTTTAAATGTATGTAGGTATGAATTTTTTATTTTTGTTTATGTCTACACTTTGAATTTTAAATTTCGTTATCCTAATCAAGGGATCTTTGGCCCCGAAACACGTTGATATTTCAATAAATTCTCTTGTTAATTATATAAATAATGTTACCGCAAAGTCATCTTCCAGTTATTGAAGAAGTTAATTTAAACTTTTGTAAAAATACTTATGCTAAGAATTTGAAGAATTTTGATTATCAGTCATAATTACTATTATAAATTGAAACAAATTTCTTACACAAGTATCCGTGCAAAGAGCCTTTGAGTAAGCTAAATTCACGAGGCTATGTAAAGAGTTATGGTACAGATCTCATCTCCGTTGACCCCTGTGAAGCACTACTTTCCCATTGTACTAGAATAAACTATCTTATACCTTGTCTTGTTAACTTTTCTACATCTCACCTGTGTTGATTGTTCTGACTTTGATATAAATAAATCTTTCTTTTTATATCATTTAGGTGCTGTTTTTCTTCCCCTTTCAACAATAAGCATTTTCACTTTAATTCTATGAATTTAATTTTATGTTTGTACATGTAATACTTTTTATTTAAATATATTTTTTTGAAATGACAAATTTAATACACAAATTTCAGTCAGCCTTCAATACCAACGTCATATGGAATTTGAAACTAAAAAAAGTATGAGGAGAGAAAGAAACTAAAAGAAAGAATGTAAAATCCAAATCTAGTTGGAATTTTTCCCGCTGTTTGGTTTAAAGTAATGTCAATAGGATGGCAGCATGAATTCTTATCAAATTTCAGATTATTACAAAAATATATAAAATGTCTCCCGACATACTCCAATAGGATAAATAAAGTTTACTTAACTGTAACCTAACTCAGCCATAACTAACAAGTTTGGTATTAAGTTTTTAAATCGGGAAGAAACGTAAAAGTTTGAATAAAGAAATACATATGATGGGTATAAAAGCAAAGGCAGCAATATCCAAAAAATTATAAAAATGTTTTGAATGCAGTCACCGAGGATAACTAATTTAAAATGTACTGAATTCTAGATTTTTTCTATCAATCACTTCAAAAATCATGTTTCCTATAAATTTATAGGTATGTTTCCTATAGAACCTCAAATTCAGTGCATTATAAATTAGTAATCCTCGATGACTGCATTCAATTGTTTTTTGGAAATTGCTGCCTTTGCTTTTATACCCCACTAATAATGTTTTTACATTCTGGGGATAAGAAGCTTCACCTCTATATGTTACTTTCTATCCTGGATATACATATATATCCTCAGGCGGAGATTTTTGTAGCAGCACACAATGAGATGTTTATATTACTGTGCCGGACAGTGTAAATTAATTGAATAGAAAACTTTGGTTTTTTAACAAATGATGTGAAACAATTTTCTTAAAAAATGTATAATTTACGTCGTTTGTTGTGCACGTCGGCATGTGCCCCCATTCATATTTATTATTGAATAAAAAAATTATAATAAACACGCATATCTTTTTGTTTCAACGAGAGAAAGTAAACATTTGTACAAGAATAAGTATTATGCTTGTCTAACCAAGCAATAATTTACTCTTTATGTTTGTATAAAATATGTATGTTGGCACATTTTTATTTATTTTTTGTTTATCACTTATTAATTAATTGGATAATTAATATATTCAAATGATTAATAGGCCTCATATTTCTTTTCCAAGATGACACGATGAAATTTGCGGAAATATTAATCTGTATAATTAAATATTAATGGGTGTACAATAGTGTATCTACATATTTTCTTAAGTTTTGCCTTAAATGAAATAAAATATTTGTGTATTAAGAAGTGTGAGAAAAATACCTTTTATAAAATATGTATTTACTTTGTTACCATAAATGGAAATAGCACAAAAGTGCTTGTGAGAAAGTGATTTGATAAAAGGGATTGTTTAGGTTATTGGGATATGCAGGAAATAAAACAAACCTGTTTTGTATTTTGATTACATTTTTATAATATTGTCGGCAAAATGAATAACATGCTGTGGCGTTCGCCGCTGGCTTCATCCCGACGCCTCTAGCCCTGCGCCCCCAAACACACGAGGCCCAACATCTAGACCTTTTACACAAGGAATATGAACATTGAGTCTCTAAACACGAGAACACTATATTGACCCTTTATCACAAAGAGTTTGAACATCAAACCCTTCATTTAACACAAGGGACATAAAACAGACATGAAACTTTTTGACAATGGAAATTTTAAATTAGATTGTTAATGTGAGGAATGTATAAATGTTTCTCTTTATATGAAAAGCGCAATTATTAATTAAGTCACTAGGAACACAAACATTAAGCCTCTGAAAGTGTGCCCGCTCTTAATGAGTGGAGTCCAAATCCAATGAACGGAACCTACATTTTATATCTATATACATACATCTCATTTCATTTCAGATCTATCAAAGAGTGAAATAGGTACTATTTATTAGGTCAAAGGGTGGAAATTTTAATGGATCAATAGACAAAACCCTTTATTTATCATGTAAAGT
The DNA here is from genome assembly GCA_016648135.1 of Agrypnia vestita. Classification (NCBI taxonomy): domain Eukaryota; kingdom Metazoa; phylum Arthropoda; class Insecta; order Trichoptera; family Phryganeidae; genus Agrypnia; species Agrypnia vestita. Next base: position 56,493 of record JADDOH010003528.1, read on the forward strand.
TTTCAAGACAACTTTTAAGATCAGATAATGAAATGATCAATTATCAGAAATAAAAACTGGAGTATGTATTTGAAATCATTTCTATTATATAACAGATTTAGATAAAAAATGTTTTTTTGATCAGATTTGTGTTTTGAAAATAATTTTTTTTTTTCAAGAAAATAAACAAAACATATCTTAAGATTTGGGTAACGAGGAACCTTTATATTGCTGATGAAACGCTGAAACCACTAAGCTATTGCACTTCATCTAATTATTTATATATTTAAAAAAAATGCAATTTTCATCAGTGACATGTCTATTTTATCAGTAGATTGCTACCAACTTTCGAAATGGAATTTCGGGATAGAGCGATTTTATTCCGCCTGCAATCTAAAGGAAAACCCAGTTCAAATCGAAGCTTTTATCTGTTTTATTTAAAAAAAAAAAGAGTATATTTATTTAAAAATATTTATGATTATTGGAGTTTATTATGTTTCCTGTAACACAAGTAAGAAATATATGATATATTAATAAATAATTATATGTTTACTAACAATATGGCTTACCGGATCAGTTTAATGCTAGAAACGTAAACAATAAGTCGTTGCATTATAAACCACACAAATTATGGTCGGAGAGCTAGCGTTACTACACAGGATTGAACCGATAGATCCTAAATACTTTATTTATTAATTTTATATTCTAGGAAAATAAATATTTATTCTATACACACAATAGTTTTACTTTAAAAGCTGATTTAACATGTACAAGAGTGTATATCTCTCTTTAAATTGACCATTGTTACTCATAATTCATAAATACTCTGTAAAGTTTTACAGATATTTCACGAAATTAAACAGATTTGAAGTTTTGAGATAAAATTTTGTTTAAAATCCCTAAATAATGAAAATAAATTTAATAAACTATTTCAAATCACCCTAAACGTTATTTACACCAATAATTTGTTTGGTTTTTTTAAAATTACCTATAAAATCAAACTCCTTATTGAACGCTGCTTGTTTATTTGAACCTAAAAAATGTTATACATAATTTGACTAAATAAATTGTTGAATTTAATTCAATCAGGTATTTGTCAAAAACATTTTTCAATTTCTTCGCTTTGCAAGCAGAGTGCGAGTGGATAGAGAATATTCATATATATATATATATATATTCATTTCCTAAACTTTTACAGTAAACACGTTTAACTAATATTATTTGTGCCAGACACTTTCAATTCCGGTATGAGATAAAAAATCTTATTATTTACTGTACTATATTTATATTTAGTTATCAAAATGTCTGATTAACTAAGCGCATGACTACTGTGAACTCCAATTATCTACATATTATATTACACCTATCACATGTAAAGTGGAGTGTCAGCTAGATATACATAATTAGTTTTAATATGTACTATGTAATATTTCCCATTACGTCGCTGACATACTCTAGTAAAAAAGTGATAACTTTCATTTACTCTCGTAAATATTTTTATTTAATACTTAATCATAAGCTGTGCTTCATCTTTTATAAGATTTTTAGATCATAGAAGAGAAAATTTCTAGAATAAGTTTAATAATAAAACTGCGGTAGCTACATACGCCATTTCCTAATTTGAACTATTTTCAATACCTAGTAACGTACAACTGGAAATTTATTGGTCATATTTGATGAAATTACAATATCAATATTATAAAATAATTTAAGATGTATTTTATATATAAGTTAAAATAATACATACCATTTAAAAAAAATTATATATGTAAATAAATAAATAAGAAGACACCGCAGCCTTTTCACAAAGTCTTCAAATTGTTCATCACGTCAACATGATGTTAGCATTGTAGTTATTAATAAAAAAATTGTATATAAAGAATTTGAAGAATACAATTTAATCTATATAACTACTAGATAAGCGTAACCGTTAGAGCGATAACAATATAAAACATACCTATAAAAATATGCTGCTCCTAATGTAACACTTTCATTTCCAACGCTAATTCAACTAAATATTGTGCACCCTACATCTATAAGTATACTCGTACCTACCTACACCAAATGAGGTAGCAAATAAAAATTGTATAACATATTATTTACTCAAATCGCTATCCTTGTGCATGTATTTATTAATCTTTTAAACTTCTATTTCCAACTGTAGAAAATAATAAGATCATTTTCTTATCCTAACATGCGTACATTTGAGTCATATGATTTGAATAAACAGACTTTAGTGTCATTTATCCAATTAACAAGTGAGTTGGGAAAACTCTAGCAATAGTAACAAACTTGGCTACAGAGAAGTTGTCAGGGAATGTTCGTAGCATCGTTTACTCAAATAATACATATTTTGAAATATGTGTTACTGACTATTATTCTAAATGTTTCGAGTAATTCCAATGTTTTATGAATTAATTGTGCAAATGTTTTATTAACCTTTCCCATACGGCGTTGAAATTGAAATGTACATTCCAGTGTTGTCAACTCAGTGCACATGTAGACTTTTTTGATTTTTTAATCGGATAAATATGAATATTATAAATTTTTATTAATCAATAAAATAATATTTGATATGTACATAAGTTAAATATGTATATGTATCAATTATTGTGTAAAAGTGCTAAAAATTAGAAAAACATTTTGTTCATCACAAACAACAGCATAAAGATGCCTAAGACACGTATGACCCGCCGCAGCCGCTACTAAAGAGCAAAGATCGACAATCTACCAAATCTGTCATCCCTTGCCCTGCGCAATACACACTGCGCTCTGCGCCCCACGCACCACCTCCCCTACAATAATACATAATTTTGAGAATTTTATTTCATTTTGTGCTGCCTGTTTACTCTGTTTTTAGTATGTTTACAGAGATATCCACATAGTTAGAGGCAATCTCTATTCAGTTTACAGCGCCGGAAAGGAAAGGTTAAAGGGGTTTAAAAAAATTTCACTCTTTCATCAAAGGGATACTTTATATATTTTTAGATCTTTATATATCATTAGATATTTTGGTGATTAAAAGGTTAAGTTGATGAAGAATGTCCAAACGGTTATATTAAACCTTTGTATTTACAGAAATAATTTTAGGTAGCAAGTAGCGAATGGTGTAGATATAAGGAAAAAAATAAAAATAGCAGCAGGTCCACGGTAGTCCTTTTTACGCTCTATACACAATCAGAAATACAACGCTTCAGCCTTTTGTTTTCATTCTCACAGCTAAGTGAGAGTGTGAAGAACAAATGTTTACGATTCTTCAGTTTTTGTCTCACATTACCTGATAAGTACGCTGACAGCATTTAACTTACTTAACGTGTATACAAAAATCTCCAAATTTGTATATTGTTTTCAATTTTATTCCAATTTAAAGAAATTACAAAACTGATGGATGATCATAAATTTTATTTTGTGCATTTTAACAAATCACCGTAAAATTTCAAACCGTTATCTACGAAATTACATTTTCTCACGAAAGAGGTGTGTCTATGAGAATACACTCTTATTTTATGTCAACTCTCTCTGTAGCCTGTGTAACATAGTAATATGATATCAGAGAGATGTGAGGCAAGTGTGGTGTGTGTTTGGGGGCACTTACAGCGAGATGCGTTGCGGGATGGAAGCCTGAAAACAATTCACAGAACATATTGCCTATTTAATAAATATAATAAATCTTAGATTCATTTAACGACTCTAGTAACAAACTAGTTATTTATTTATTTGATATATTTCATCTATTTAGATATTTTCATGAAAACAAGAAGCCCCACTGCCGGGACACAATCCTCGCAGTGAGACTTGTATACATACAATGTAGTCATTTGTTGCATGACAATATAATGGAGGCAGAATAGAATATATTAAATTCAGAGTATTACTTCCTAATCTGCCCCGCATACACGTTTTCACCCGATCCAAATTATCTCAAGTATTTAGCAATTGGTTTGTATATTATTTAAAAGCCACCGCTTAAAAGGGATGGATCATTTGTTAATATTCCTTCCAAAAGAAGTGGAAGAAAAAGACACAACTCTACCAAGTGCCGCTTGTTAAATTTGGACAAGGCATATCATATGGAATGCTTGTGCAGTTAAACAATCAGTGCCAGGACCGTATTAGAAAGTGTGTAAAATGCCCCAAATATGTTCCTATATTTTAATTATTCTTTTTGATTTCTGTTTGGAACACTTATTAAAGTATATTACGTAAATTATTTTAACACAAATATAAAACTAAAACACAAAGCATTTTGCAAATTTAACCTGTTAGCGAGGATTCAACTTTATTTGTTGTGAATATGTTCTATACTATATTTATTCTATGGTTTAACAAAGTACACAAAGTACTTAAGTAAAAATATGTGAGATAATTATTTTAAGACTCAACTAAGATAAATAAATAAATTAACGACATTTTAACTAATGGCAGTATTTTATTTTGAAAAAATAAAAAGATGGAAGACATCGCCTTGTTTACGGAGGATTTGAATTCTGTTCATAGGTAACCAGTTCAAATTTGAATCATTCAAAATATAGAAATCCATTTTGGAAGGCCTTTTACGTAACTGATATATTTTTAAAATAAATTCCAACACTTTGACGATAATAATAATTTATGAATTAGATTAGAGAAAACTGCTTATCTTTAAATTTATAAGCATAGAAATGTAAGATTAATGTAATATATTGTTAAGATTTCTAAGAAAAATAGTTAAAACCTAGCGTTCTATGATATTTGATAATACTTTTATTACCACCAAAATGTTGAATTTATTATAGTAAAAAGCCGTTTAATTATTATTTTTAAAAGACTATTTAAATTAATAATACTTCGTAAATTTAAAAAAATGTTTATTTGTTATGAAACCTTCGTATTTTATATATATACAAATCTACAAAATTACATAACAGATATATATGTATACAATTACATACATTGTGCAAACAATCATGCAAACTTAAATATGTGCAGCCCTGTGCGATAAATTTTCAATGATCCCTAAGTACGGTTCTGGCAGAATGTGAGCAAAATCAATGCATTATAAAATATATACATTCTTATAACAGTCCAGGATGTATTTTTTTTTATAAAATTATACATTCTTAACTCACTCACATACGAATTTATGTGTGATTGTGTGTGTGTTCATGTGTGCATACATGTTTTATAAAGTTTGTATCAAAAGTCTCTTCTTGGAGGTAAATTATTTTATTTCCATAAAACTACCATAATCCCAATAAAAAACTAGTTACGGTTTTGAGGTTATCTATAAATGAAACCTATAATATATATGGTCAATATTGTTTGTTTCTTTTTACTACAAATATTCATTTTTTAACTTTAACTCAACATTAAATTAAAATATTTTTTAAATGTAATGTCGAGTTTCCATCAATAGTAAAAAATGTTGTAATGTGATTTACTTCACAAGACAACCCTTACTATATTTTAACAGAAATAACCTGTAATAAACCTTTAATAAATTATAAATACTAGCAGGAAAGCAATCGGCTTCGCCGATTGCTTACTGCTAGGCCTTGCAGGCGGCTATTGTGGCCGCTCCGCGGCCAGCGATAGCCGCTGCGCGGCCAATTGTGTTTGCTGTGCAGCAAACACAATTGTTTACCTAGGCCTACGTCAGCCGCTTCGCGGCCAGTTGTATCTGGCAAACTTCCATTTTTGCTATTGTGGCCGCTTCGCGGCCAAATGTATTTGCTGTGCAGCAAACACATTTGTTACCTACGCCTACGTCAGCCGCTTCGCGGTCAATTGTATCTGGTAAATTTCCACTTTTAATTACGGGTAGTTTAGATATAATTAAGACAAAGTATTTATTCAAAATTTCTAACCGATTAATAAGTCAGAGCGGAATAAACCATAGTTCGATAGGTAGGTACCTACTCCCTTCTCTTCTCGCAGTGTTGATTACTTTTATACAACATTATAAAAAAATAATCTTTGATAAATTTGGTTTGTTACATAAAAAAATTAATATAATAAATTAATGTTCAAAACCAAAAATGTAATTAAAATATCAACAAAAAAAATATTCTCGACCGTAAAAAAAAATTGATCCTGCCAGGATTCGAACCCGGCATCTACCGATCTGCAGTCAGACGTGTTATCCGCCGCGCCACACAACCCAACAGGCACCATTATTGACATGCCAAAATTATTGTATACAAATAAAATCATCATCCAAATGCAGAAACGTACGACATTGGTTACGGTAATTAATATATAGATATCGGTCAATTTAGGGGAAAAGGTGATTTTTTTTTTTTACAGCAAAAATGTTCTCCTAATTTGTTACACTGTCGTTAATATTTTCAATAGTTTGTTCTTCAAATATCATAATTCATTAAGCTAAGGTAACTTCATATCACATAGTAAGCTTTGTACATCAACTGCTGATTTTAATATATGTATTTTTAATGTGGATCAGATTTCGATGTTTCTTTTCTAATATTACAAAGTAATTGAAGTTTTTTTTATTTTTCTAGTACTTTTTTCAAAATAAAATGAAGTACCTCAAAGACAAGCGTTTTGATATCTTTTGCATACATATTACATAAATATTATACATACAATATCATGATGTACAATTCAATAATTCTCTTTTATATAAAAACAATTTCTCTAGTAACAATGGACTACCTAAATTTATACTTTCATTAAAATACAATATCTTACTCATATGTTTAATAGAGAAGAATTGGAAAAAAGACTTTGTCTGGGCGAGAGAGGAGGAAAATGCAAAAGAAAATATCGTTATATCCCTCACAACCTACGGGGACCGTGGCCCCTCGCTACACTTTGCCTGTTAAAGATAATAAGGAGTATGACCAAAGCTTAAGGGGTCGATATAAAAACTATTCGTCCGTCAGGGGCCTCCGGCTGCGGGCCCTAAGGAAGACGAGAGCCTATCACAAGGCTGATATGTCCCGGCACACGGAAAATTCTTACACATTTCTAATCTTCAGAACCACACGGCGCGTCTCATCAGAGTGACGTCCGTTTACGTACCCATTTCACGAGGAATCATATTTATTCATGTTCATCTGTACGATTTCAACAATCCCAACGATTGTAGGTTCGTACCCACAAAACTACAAGTTTGACGTGCAAGGAGGCATTTTCACTCATATCAACACTGCAGATAGCGCATCAGTGTTAGGAATATTGACCACCAACTAGGTAACAACTCGATTGAAATATTTGTAAAATACTCGATTATAATTCGAATTGACAATTGCGAATTAGAACTCTTTATCTGACTTTCCTGCGAATAATTCATAGGACAGCTTGGAGAGAAATTCGCAATTTGTGATTGTTACGCTTTGATTTTTTGTTACGCAGATTCAAACACATTTTAACACCACATGATCTTTGCTATAAAGCTTTGAATATTAAGTTAAATATATTAATACATATCTTTATGTATTCATTATTTTATTGGATATACCGGAAAACAAACCATTCATTTCCTATTCACGTATTTACCCTAAAATACTTAATAAGAAACTTGTCATTTAATCGCGCAACCTTTACGCACTCACTTTTCAATATTGAAACTGTTCAAATATACCCCTCACAAAATCGCGTACCTGTCAAAATAAAAATCATATTAACGCTCAGGTTTCCACGCCTGCACAAAAATGTGGGAATTTAATGTATCTCCTGGCGACCTGCTCACTATTACTCGTTATACGGTAAGTAACAGGATAGTCATACCATTAAAATTTCTCCAGAAAGCAATTACTTAAATTCACGCCGAAGGAGTGGTTGTACGTACTGCAAAGTTATTACATTAGAAATGTGTCGAGAATATTTCTTAGTGCCACAACTGCATGGGATAGTTTGGATGAGACCTCAGATGGGGTCCGCTCTGATACCTGGATGCCCCCCGTCCCTGTTTGTCCGGAGTCCCTTCAGACCGGCTCAACACGAGCGGTGTCGACGACGAGCGATGCAGATTGGTAATAGATGAGCTCAGCACTCGACTGTTCGTCGTTCTACGGATGTTGTCAACCCTTCAATATTACTAAAACATGTTTACGCTATACTTAGTTTACAAGTAACGCGATTCTCCAATTTGCCTTCGAACTCTGAATTATATCCTTTTTCATCGTCAATTTGAAATGCGAACGAGTTAAAAACTCTTTCGCATTCTTTCATCTCCGACATCCCTAATCACCCTTGAAACCTTTTCACCACCATTATATCTTATTTCTTTTCCGCTCCTTGACTTCCCCAGAAATCTCGCTTTATTCTCCCCGTCGAGGGCGGGAGACCTGCACGGCTTTCTGGCGAACAATTCCAAACACCGTTCGACTCGATTTGCGTCAATATAAAATTAAGCGTAAATTCAAAACTCTTTTCAACAACTTTTTGCATTCGAATATTAAAACAGGCAAATTCAAATCGACAAAAGATGGCAACACCAGACTTTTGAGACGCTATCAATTGAAAACAAATTACAAAGGGCAGTACGTCGCCTGATCATGATAACTGGTTACTAAATTGCGGATAGTCGACTGTGAGACGATCGTTTGTGCCAAAACTTCATCTAGCGATAATGGCCAACATCGGGCATTGCCTCACCCAGCGACAAGAGCCAATATACACCAGCTCCGAGTCTCACGGGGGCGGGGACGGCGGGCGGCGGGCCGACGCTCGGGTCTCCCTACATTATTAACACTATACGAGACCTTACTATGTTATTATAATAAAGTTTATTGCTTTATACGGAGCCGTCGCCCGGGCGCCTACACGGGGCAAACGAGGAATTCGTACTCGAAGCCGAGGCTGATGAACACAAACACGAAGTACAGCAGGAACATGGTGAAGCCGAGCCGCTTGTTCATCTTCCAGTGGAAGCAGGCGATGGACACGATGACGAACAGGAGCATCATGAACAGGATGGCGATGCTGCACACCATGCCCACGGAGTTGACCTCCACGGGGCGGCCGTAGATGATGCCGTACAGCAGCCACGGCACCGGTAACCTGGAATAAAACCATTTTACTAATTATTTACTTTTCAAATATAAAAAGATAAAAAGATATACAGCCTTAAGACAGATCGTAAGCCCTGTAAATAGACTGCCATACCTACTTTCCCACATAAATAGATTCGTCTCTATGAGACATCTATAAATTATTTATCTTAATTGAAACATATTTGGTTACCACCAGTAGACGTACCCAGAACTTTTTTTTACATATTATAAAATAAAAACTGTACAGGTAGTTGCTTCAGAATAGACCTTGTCTAGCGAAGCGACTACCTTAATTTATATGTATAAATTTACTCGAAATAAATACATAAATAAATAAAAAATATAAATAGCTGTAGGTTTGTGTAGGAAGAAATGTCCCGCTGCGAAGCCACCGGAAGAGGGCAGACATTAGTTCGGACAAATGGCGGGTTTTGTCTGTGGTCTTAGAATTAGATAGACGCCGGTGCTAGAACACGGACGCGGCACCAGAATGGGAAGAAAATAATAAAAATAAAAGTAAAGTGATTTCATTTTACCAAGGCTGGGGAAAATTTCAATTATTTACGCTGTTAATGAAAAATTTATCCCGTAATTTTGTTGTTTGAAGCATTATTTAGATTATCTGCCTCGCAAAAAATATACTATACTATAAATATGTCAATGGGAATTTTTTTCTCGCATTCACGCACCGAAGATGATACACGAATTATTAAATATCTTTATACATATAACTGTTTATTTTCTCCACAATCCTGCATACTTTGACCGACCTAAACCAAATTTTCCAAAGTTACTTTTAAGTATCCTAGTCAAAACATACACTCCTTTTTTTTTACTCCCTTTATATTAACTCGTGGCGTCTGCTTGCTTGCCGTCGAAAAAACTTTTGATCGATTTTTAACCCTTTTCCCGTGATCCAATCGAGCTGAAAATTTGTAAGCACTCGTGGCGACGATCAAGAAGATCTATCAAATTTTCGTTAAAAAATAATAATAATTATAGTATAATTTTGGATTTTTCAAATTTTAAATAGTTTTTTCATACAAGTTGTATGGACATTCCGACGCATATGGTAGAAACGAAACCCGAAAATGAGAAAGGGAGTATTGTAAAAACTTGGTTTTTATGGGTTACTTTTTTCCTTTCCCTTTGATGTTATAACAATATATTTGTTCATATTTTTTTAAGGAAATGCTTCAAGAGTAAATGGATCTATTATAATAAAATTGATTAAAAGCTTGTTTAGCTATGGGTTTTGCAAAATGATTTAATAAGTTTACGTTAAATTTAGCAAATCGAGAGCAAATACGAAAATCGTGTACTGGGGCCTCTTAACCTAACCTAACCTAACCATCCTTGTAAGAGCTACGGGCTAGTTAATTTATAATAACTCGAATGTCGGTTTGCGGATCACGAATCGCAAATAAAAAGATAAAATTATAACACGATCAATGAATGTATTTCGAAATCATATTAGATACCCACACACACATAGGTAGCCATAACGGAAAATTCTGCAAAAAATGTTATCCGCACACTAAATGAATAATAAATCAAGTATAAGGGCACCCCCTGCAGTAAGTGCACATCAATATTGAATTGTACGCAATGCACCAAATATACGCGGGAATTATCGAATTTGGTATTATTTTTGGTGTCACAAGCCCGTTGCCAAAAGTTGTCAAAATTCTTTTGTTGGGCGGCAAAACACTGTAATTTATAGGTTTGATTCATTTTATCATATTATCTAGAATATGCAAAATGTAAAACTGTAAAAATGGGTCAAATATTAAAAGAAAATTGAAATTTTCGGCGTTTGTTGAATACGTTAAAAATCAATATTGTCAGTTTCTGAAATAATCACCGATTGCGGTGCTAACACGATTAGTGGCTAATGAAGAATGGTCACGGTCCATACAAAACTTACCCGGGCCCGACATGAAAGCGACCTATCTCAGTTTTTTGTTATATTAAGTGTAATAAAAATATGAAATTTTTATATTCAATATCAGTGGCTAACATACAAATATATTGCTTTGTTTTTTCTCTTGGCGTAATATAAAAAAGTTACTTTTCATCCATCGAGTTTAGGCTCATTAGAAACGTCCGATGGTCCTACCTATCGCATTTTACCATAAACCTATTTAGCTAATAAACGCCGATTTGTCTGCACTGAAACTGAATAAAATAGGTGCGACTGACATCTGTTTGAAAAAATGAAAATTATTTTCAAACTGATTTCAGTGTTACCAATTTTCGCAACATTTTTAGAGAGAGATATTAGAAAGCTTAATTTAACATAACCCTAATTTATCGAATTTGACATTTTCTTGTTGACATGTCGAAGTTGAATCTGCCAAATAAAATTAATGAATTCGGAACGTTTTTTCATTTCTACGTCCTGTTACGCGTTTACGAAATAATTCCCACAAATCGAGCTTAAACATATTACACATCAAAAAAACTCTAATACGTCGGAAGAGAAAAGGGTCGGTAGGGCTTTTTAAATTCGTAAACGTACAGTCGCGCGCGATCCAAGAATCGTACACATAAATAAATATGGCCGATCAAATAAGGGTGAATCCTTGACAAAGCTGTTAAATAACGGGCCGGAGGGGCTGGATGAATATTTAGGGCCTTCACCCTTCACCATCGCGGGAGCTAGATCGGCTCCATATTTGATGAGACCGCAGCTGGAGCGCCAGATTGTGCACACAGCCAGGCAGACAAGCGGCAGATATCAATATCTCATTATTCCTGGAAATGTGGGGCAAATTATTCGGATATTTCGCAAATCTGCTCAATTATTTCCGTCTTCCCTTTTTACAAATTTCACGCTAAATCGTACTTGTAGGTATATCTAACATTATTTTTTTTCAGTTGCTCTCTTGATTTTAAACATTATCCCCCCATTTATCATTTGTGGGGTACAAAAGCAAAGGTAACAATATCAACAAAAAAATTGAATGCTATGAATCGGGGATTACTATTTTATAATACATTGAATTCGAGATTTTATAGCAAACATGATTTTGGAAGTGATAGATACATAAAATATAGAATACAGTGCATTTTACAGTAGTAATGCTCGGTGAATGCATTCAAAACATTTTTTTTTTGGATGTTGCCGCCTTTGCTTTTATACCCCACATATTAAATTCTGGAACTAAAAGTCACAGGGGCCTATGTACAGGTAAAAACAATATATTTTTATTTTTTCTCTTCACATGTACAATTTTATCGTTTTTTTTTTTAATAGAGATGCGAACACGGAATAGTGTCAAGTCAATACTCTTACTATTTTCAAACTAAGCTAAACGCTTGTGCTATGAAAATAGGACAAACTTGCTGGTCTGGAGTGAGGTTCGATCCTGCGACCTTTGGATCACGAGGCGAGAGACCAACAAGCTACTCGATGTTTTTATGATGATTACGATTATGACGACTTTTATGATGATTACTAAATTACTTTCTAACCATCTCGCCGTTTGACTGCGGGGGTAGGCAGCAGATAGATAGATCGCCACACTCATCTGTCCTGACACACAACACTCACCTCATCCACATTCATACATCAAAGATGATGATAATGTGTAAATATTTCAAACGAATGAAGTTAACATCGCACATTTTTAATATAATTATCTGCTCTTTGAAATCGATACCAAAAAACTTATTTGCATGGCGGAATCGTGTCACGAAACCACGAATTTCCCATAATTTCTTCGAAATGTTTAACCGGTCGGATGCCGGCCGCACGTAACGCGGAATGTAACTCGTCTGCCGCGCAATTTCGCGCAAGATTGCTATTTTTAGACACTTTTTTGTGATGGTTATATTCATGTAAAAATCAACAATAATCGCTAAAAAGTTGCAGTTTCTGGTTTCTCAATATACAGACTTCAATTATTACTTATATTTCAATAATTACTTGTACAATAATTAATATTCATTAATTATGAAAATAAGTAACGAAATTTACTGTCAGAAATGTACGCACATGTTTATCGAATAAAACGATGGAAGCAATAACATTAAAGATATTGTATTTCAATATTTTTGTTCTAAATATATCAAATCATATAAAAATACTTAATTTTAATGTAAGTGACAAAACGATATTCATTAATTTGTATCCGATCGGGAAAATAAAGAAGCTCGCAAAGTGAATAAGACAACAGCAAACTTACGTCGAGTCTTGCCTTCATTTGTTGAGTCGGCGCATAAATGAGGGAATAGGCATGATGACAGATTTTGAAATAACATTCTATATTGTAGGTCTATTACCGAAAATAACATTATTAAAATAACTATTACCGAAAATAACATTATTTCAGTAATAAACTAAGTTTTTAGGCAAATAATTGCATTTTCATTTACATATTTTTAATTTCGCGCAAAAACGCCCGCAGCTGACATTTCGTTTACGTGACGTCAAGCCTCAGTAAACATTGCATTGCGTCTATGGCAACGGTACAAAGACACGGTGATGCGTACTGAGGCGTGACTCATTCGCTCTGACTGGTGTTTCAGTTAAAATGGCGGATTGCCCACTTTTATACTTTTATTTTATTGAAAATCTTATTAATCTCAATGTGTATATTAAAACTGGATAATTTTTTAGAATCCTTTCAAAATATTTTATAATAGTTACTGCAATGGTGGTTCAACTTTTTGCAAAAAATAAGTCAGAAATGTTGAAAAAAAAAATGCAAACTTTGATATTGCATATCTCCGTAACTATTGATATTAGTCACGGTTGCTTGAACATTTTAGACTCATGACATGGGCAGGAATCTACCGGCCACGTTTCTGCTGCTTACTCTGGTACACCCTGTACAGTGGACACGTGCCGACATTATTCATTATAGCTTATTGAGATCTGCCACCACAATTGCTGCAGAGGTTCATTGTCAAGAATTGAAAAAAGTGATGGACAAGCTCGCAGAGACCTGTCAATTGCCAACAATCGTTCATACACCACGCAACAGACAGACTTTCAGGCAATAACTTTAACACGGGAAAAATTTCGACTCCGATGAGGTGAAAAACGCTTTTAAAGAATTCATCGATTCCCGTCCCCAGGATTTTTATACCAAAGGTATCAATGAGCTTCCATTAAAATGGCAAATATACATCGACAATAATGGCCAATATTTCGATTAATTAAATATATACTATGTATACACGTCCAAGAACTGTGAAAAAAGTTGGATATTTTCAATTTATTAGTTATAAGTTATGATAATTCATGGACTCTAAAGTGTTAAATGTTAACGATGCTTTGTTCGAAAGTACCATTAACTATGGCATCATTGCGTGGGGCGGTGGCTACAAAAACGCTATCAAACCAATATTCGACATGCAAAAGATAATATTAAAAAGAATAGGATTAGGGCAAAGTTTTGTATTTAATGTTAGACAACAGTTTGTACCAGACAGTTTGAAGTATTATATCAATTAATGTACTAAAAAAATTAATAACTATGATGGTAGATCCAGACATAAATTAATGCAAGGGCCCAAAACTACTAAAAAAATGTACTGTATAAGTCCCTTAGATACAGCTACTAAATACTTCAATCTATTACAATTACAATTCAATCTATTACAATACAATTATCCGCAGTACTAAAAATTGTAGCCGAAGTAAACAAGTCAACTAAAAACAAAATAAAAAAATGGATAATCGAAACACAAGAACATCTGATATCCTTATAAATGTTTATTGTAATCATTATACAACTATCATTCGAGTCACTATTTTGAAAGCTAGGTATTAACATTAGTCAGTAGATACTAATTTATAAAGTTTTTATTGAGTTATAGTCGTGTGTACTTAAATCATTACACATATCTAAGTTCTCATCTTCCGAACCTATGTACAGGTATATGTATACCTTTATAGGATTTAATACATTTATAATGTATGTAGTATATATTATATTTTGTGTATTTTCTTTTGGGATTTAATAAATAAATAAATAAAAAAAATTGAATTTTCTATATAAAATGACAATTTCATAAGTAATGACCTAATATAATATAAAAAAATATATTTTTCGTTTTATTACGAATGATCTCTCACAAAGATCACAGTAGCAGGGCCGACCCTTGAAGCGTTAAGACCGACGATTAACTATTAAATATGATATCTTAATGTAAATAATATATACAAAAACTCTTTTTGACGAACGAGAACCAGCGTAAAGACGAGCTTATTTACGCGCCCGAACGTCTCTTCTGTAAAAAGCCTTCAAAAATCTAATCAATAGATAATCTCCTCTTGGTGATTTTCCCCAGACGGATTTCGTAATAAACGCTCTGAAATTTCCCGACAAGAAACATCTCACACACTCCAAGTCCTTTATTCTCCGAGGCCTGTCCCCGTCACGCGCACAAACAAAGCTGCGATCAAACGTCAAATAAAAGTCTCTGTGTAAAAAAGAATGAAGCATTTATGACGCATTCACTAAAATCAATTGTCCCAAGATGAATTTCGTACTCGGTTCCGACTTACTGGCGAGGTTGTGCGATAGTGGGGACCGCCCAATGACTGTATGTGTATGGAAGCGCGAGTAGTGGGGTACCTACCGAACTGCTTTTCCCGCCGTTTCATTTTCAGCTGCGAGTTGTCTATTGCCACAAGAGAGGAAAATGCTCGTTCCCAGTGGACGTGTTATTTTTCGTATGACCTTAATAGCAGTTTGGTACATAGGCAGCTTAAAATATTCCATCGTTGTTCTTAGAGAAGAACAATTTGTCAAAATATTTGTTCATGCGTGTAAAAATTCCTCTCATTCCAGTCGGTATTGTATTCCAAGCTAAAATATTTATGAAAAGCATCAATTAAAATCGATGCATTAAAATCCAAAAAGCTTTTCGAGCTAAGCTCGTGGTTAAAGGTCCAAAATCTCGCGGATCCCCTGCGATAGGAATCGAACACCTTACCACTTAGTTACAAGGTTCAACATAAGACCAATAAAGGACGTCATTTATTAGTTAATATCCATAATTCACATATACCATACATACTATCTAGGAGTACCTATATTACAAAATCACTACACGCTAAATATATTCTTTACAAAATATTCCAATATCCTCCTGTGCGTCACGCTTTGGTAAATTTGAAAGGAAACTAATGCATTACATTATTTTGAAGTTTCCATTTACTGTAATATACACGAATTAGGTGGATATGTAGCCTATTTTTGAAGGGATATTCTGCAAATAGAGTACAAATAAGTATCTCTTATGTCATTTTTTTAAATTATAGTGTTGGTGAAGGTGGGTAACTGTTTAAATTATGTCTATGAACGCAGGGAGGTAATTATTTAACTGTATCCTTGTCTTTTCGTCTTTTACACCCGTACTGGGACGGATTTACTTTATTTTTATTTACTGTATTTACTCTACAATACAAACCTTACAATACAAACCCTCAAATTTTTAAATACGCTTATTAAAGCGCTTATAAAATTCCCATGAATTTATCTAAAATATTTATTTTATTTATTTATTTATTTAACGCCCTTATGGGCTTTTATTTATATTAATTTATTTTGGAAATCTTTTACAGAGAAAGTTATAATGATAATGATAAATGACAATGTTTAAATAATTTTATTTTATTTTTATTTATTTATCTTCAACTTGATAAGTAGGAAAAGGAGCCACTCATCTTACTAGGAAGAACATGTGCCGTGATGAGCAGTTTACTATATGGTGAGAACAAAATAATATAAATATAAACAAAATACTACATAACTGTAAAATTAATCGGTAATTGAGGATAAAAATATAAAATTTGGATCGTAAAAACAATATATATTATTGAATACAAAAGCAATAGTAAAAATAATATATGTAAAGAATCATATGTATGGATAGTAACAATATGTAAATATTAAAGAATACCAAAGCAATAGCAAATAATGAAAAAAAAAACAGTTTAATGAGAAATAAATAAATTATAACCTGGTTTCGGTAGTTGGGCATTTGTGCACATGCAGGTGACAACAATGTCTTCAATAATAAGTTTGTGTCAAAAAGAAACGGTAAAAGTAAAAATAAGATGTCCACACTGACTACGACAAAATGGATACCAATCTTATTCTTATTAAAAAAAAATTCAGAAAAATGACGAACCATCATGCTTTTCGAAACAAAACAAGTGTATTCAAAACTGAAAAGCGGAATATTTTTTATAGTTAATGTAGGTAGGTATGCGAAATCATTTTAATGTTATTAAATTACAAAATTAAAAATGACGCCGTATTTTATACAACTTACTAAGATATTTGCTCAGACCTTATAAATTAATAAATATACAGTAGTAAATATATTGTATCATTCAAAGATAACTCCAAGTTCCGGGGAGTGGAAGACTTATCATACAGGGTCCAATTCGGCTAAGAAGAAGTCACAGAAGGTAGGAAAAGGATTTTTGCACGAAATAGATCCTACTTCGTATTACTGCTAATACAAAACTAAGTCAACACTATGTAAAAATATCATCTAGACACATTGATCTGCTGGTGTGAAGTGTGGATAATCTCCGTCGAATTGGAAGAAAAGTTGGTTAGTTTTTAGAAGAAAGTTCTGCGGATAATTTATCGACTTGTGCAGGATTCTCGATTGAGATCCAGATGATAGAGGAAGAATGGGAAGATCCAGATATCGCTGGAAAGATGGCGAAGAGCTGTACAAATTCCTAACTGGTAGACAATAATTGAGAACCGGAGAATGTGGAAGTGAAAGATTCAGGAGAATAATCCAAGACTATGGTCCCGTTGTTCATACAACGAAAATAAGTATTTCACTATATAATTTAATGTCCTGTTAATTTAATCTAACTAAAATAATCGTAATCTAAATTAAACAAACCAAACCTAATAACCTAACTTAACCAAACCTAATAACCTAATCTAACCTCATATATTGCCTATGAAATGTCAAAATATGCAGTGCATTTTTCGAAACTTTAAAGTGTAATATCTTATTTAATACTTACTTTTTAAACGTAAATTATGTTTCAATTTGTTATTAGCACCATCAATAATATAGTGAAATAATCATTTTCGTTGTATATGCAATGGGACCATTATCTTGGATTTAGCCGATTCAGGAAATCAAAGCTCAAGATACGGACGCACGACCATTGAAGATGAAGAATGACTTATTTATTTTATTATTTGACATAAAAGTACATGTATTTGCAATATATTAAGGATGTAAAACAGGTTCACCGAGCATTAAACATTCCCACTTTGAAATTAATTTGAGGGGGTTGTAGTTCAGAACTCCCACATGAAACCGCGCCAACTCAAAACCGCGAGTGTCAGAACTCCACTGGCTTTATAAATTCACAAATTCTGTCTAGCAGCGCTCTGTTGGCGCGTGGCCAAAGAGTTTAATAGTACTCACGTACCTCGCGTCCCTCTCGAGCACGTTTGTTATAACGAGCGCGGGAAAGGGACGGCGGGCGGGAAAGAATTTTCCAATACGGTATCATCGGGATGTCTGTGTTGTCAGCTCTTGCGGAATCTTTTTTGTAAAAGGAACCTGCAATGAGTGGTGCCACGGCGGAGGATAAAATGTGAGATGACGTTTCGCGACGTGTCGGCTGGCGCTTAACCGAACTACAACGTCATTTCGATGCCATCAGGGTGGCAGCTAGATGAATTCATAATAAGCGACAAAAAGTATCGCTGATTGGAAACTGTTTTTCATTATTAACATTTAATACCACTGAAATGATATTTTACTTTATGGAAGGTCACGCCTCTAGACACCAAAGCTTCTCTTACCAATTTAATTACGAGCATTTTTCCTGGTTCATGATACGAACGATTATAACATATCGATGGCTTAGGGTCGGTTGTTTCAAGTTGGATTAGAATAAAAGTTCGTTTAAAGCATAGATTTTTGCGCTCTCCACCAATCAAACTATCCATTTCCGTAATAGAAAGAATCACGCAATACAAGTACTTAGGTGAGAACTGGGATCCATCTCAAGAAGTAAAGGCTCGAATAGAAATGGCAAGAAGTGCGTTTCTCAGAATGAGACCGTTATTTTATAACCAGATTCTAAGCCTTATAACTTAGAGTGCGTATGGTTCGGTGATATATTTTTGCCATTCTCTCATACGGGGTGCAGGCATGCACACTTAACCAAGAACTAATCCGCTAGTCGCTAAGTCGAAGCTTTTAAGATGTGGATCTATAGACACATGTTGAAAGTTTCCTGGGTGAATAAAGTGGTGAATGATGAAGTCCTCTGGCTTATGAAAAAAGACCAAGAAGTGCTACGAACTATCAAGATAAGAAAGCTGGAGTATCTCGGACATATTGTGGGAGGACCAAAATACAGTCTAAACCAACTCATCATCCAGAAAAAAATAAGTGGTAAAAGAAGCGTAGGAAGACGCCGCATCTCATGGCTTCGTAATTTGAGGGACTAGTATAAGTGTAACTTGACTCAGTTGTTCCGTGTGGCGATAAATAAAATCGTAATCGCCAGAATGATCGCCGACCTCCGACAGGAGATGGCAAGATCTTCTTCTTCCATAAGAAGAAGAATTCAAATGATGAGGAAGACTCTTGAGGAGGCCAAGACTCACCAGGGGTTGTAGAGCCAAAAGTGGTTGTGATGATTCAAATAATACCGAACCTTTATTTTTTCCACCTAAACAAATTAATCACGGGGAAGGTGTCAATCGCCGGTAATCAGCCTGAATGAAAAAGTATAGTTTATGCCTGTCGAATTGTTAATTGTTGCGAAATGACAGAACGACTTAGGCCCGGTTGTTTCAAGTTCGATCAAAGTAAGCGGTCGATTAAAGCATAGATTTTTACGAAAACGGATCGTCTGATTGGTGGAGAACGTAAAAATCTATGCTTTAAAAGAACGCTTACTTTAATCCAACTTGAAACAACCGGCCCTTAGGTAGTTATTTCGCCAAATTCGTTTCGTTAAATTTTGGTTAAGGCTTTTAAATTCGTTAAGGCTTGGCTATACCCAAATTCAAACCATTGGTAAGATCTAACAGGCTTTCGGGGACAATGCTATCAACATGTCACAATAAAATAGTGGAACAGCCGCTTCAAAGATGACTGCACATCAGTGGTCAGTGAACCGCATCCCGATAAGCTCATGATAAGCCGAAACATCAACGTGATTGACCAAGTGTCAACTTTGGTCATGCGGCATCGTCATATCACAGTTAGAAAATTTACGAACGAGGACTTGGGATTGAAGAGAGTTTCGTTAATTGTTAAAGTGAAATTTTAGTATGCAACGAAATGCGTGTGTGTATGTGTATTGTCGACCATCTTGAATCGAGTACCAATCATAAATATGCTCAATTCAAAAGCTGACGAATGATAGGTTACTGAATTGAAAACTAGAACTGTTTATTACTTACGTATTTACGATTTTAGCTGTGTGATTGAAATTCCAAAAAGGAGCTTCTCGTACAAATTTCTGTATTTCATGTTATTGTCGATGTTTAATTTTTTTTTTGTTTTTCACCATGCAAAATCATCAAAAGTGATATTCGAAAAATTATTTATTGCAAAATCAAAAGACACATTCAATCATTCGACATTCAATGCGGCTGTCATAGTTTCGAAATTTTTGAATACGGAAAGTAGGTAGATACTTGGACTTGAAAATGCACATGTTTTTTGAAAAGAAACAACGTCTAAATAACGAAGCCGTATCGAATTCTTATCAGCTGTCAGATTATGTTTACTTGCGAGTTCATGAATGTTTCGATCGTTTTTTAAGTCTTTGTTTGCCCCAAATGTTTTAAATATTTGAGGTTGCGTTTCTGTAAGTATGAGTTTTAATTCTTTTCATGAAACTCAATTAAATAATCGACAATGAACGACTCAATACTTTGAGCGTCATTAATACAAAATTTTCAAGTTTTTGTTTTCTGGGGTATTATGCCGTGTTTTTACGACCTTTCGGGTCCATCATCAGGGCTGATGTATTGTTGTGAGTTTTGGTGTTGTGGTTAAGTATCGGCTTGCAACACCGTGTCGAAAGCAGGGTGAGAACTTTTTTAGTGTTGTGTTAAGTATTGGCTCGCAATACCGTGTCGAAAGCTTGGTGTTTCTGTGTTTATGTGTTACGTGGCAATACCGTGTCGGAGTCATGTGTTGTATTGTGTTGTGTTTGTAACGTCGGCCCGAAAGGTCGCAACAACACGGCATTATACCCCAGAAAACAAAAACTTGATGATTCTGAGTGGCCGTGAAAACCTGAGAACATTCTTATTATAACATTTTGTCCTTATTTTAGTTTTTAAGTATAGCTTCTACCGCGCGTACACTAGTGCAGGCGCGATTTTTTAAAAATAGTTTTGAGCCTAATAATCTACCATTTTAATTCGTCGATGTCTAAACCCCTTATATACGGGTTGTTCGCTTTGAAATGAAATTCCCAGAATAGCTCAATAAATTTAGGGAATGTCCGACCGGAGGTGTATTCCCCCCCCGGAGCACCTGCCCTGTAACTCCTACCCCTCGCAACCCCCCCTGCCCTGATGGTCTCCAAGCTGAGTTGCTCTGGAAATCTTCATTTCTCACACATTTGAATGCCAAGTAAATCGAGAACCATTCTTGACTCCACGAAATGAGGCCTAGATAAAAGAAGCATTCTCGGTCAAAAGTTTGGATTATGACGGCGTAATACGCGAGTCTTTATTTCGCGCGTTTGCGAACAATGTCGGTGGAACGTAAATGACACTGATTTTGAAAGCAATTTTCGAACAATAGAGAATTTAAATAGAAGAAATTCTCATCTGGATACTAATGTTCTACTTTATCTAAGCATTTTTAACAAAGACGCTGCGCCTGTCATTATTTTAAATTAGCGAAGGGAAAAACTATATTTCATAATGAAGACTACAACACGCACACGTTCACCAGTTTGAGTACTACAAAGTGTACACTACATTTGTAGTATAAACTACATGAAGTGAACTAATTGTAGTACTACCAAATTGTAGTACTAATGAAGTGAACTAATTGTAGTATTAATGAAGTGAACTATTGCAGTACTACAAAATTGTAATGACTTACAAGAAGTGCTTCTTGAAAAGTGTGCTACTAGACAATTTCAAAACCGTGGTGGGAGGGGAGGTTGTTAGGTACATTTTATCATTCAGTGCCAGATTTTTTCTATTCTGTGGGGGGAGGGGTGGGGGGTTGTTTTGATTTTCAAAGATTTCTTCATTCTTCATTTATCTACATCGACTTCCCAAAAATTTCACATAAAAAATGTACTATTTGAATTATATACTTTCAATAACTTAAGTGTGTGTACTTTGTAGTGTGCACTACACTTCAAAAGGTGTAAAGTGTACACTTCAATGTAATGTAGTACTACATTGTAGTCGTTAGTACAGAGCGGACCCATCACTATTTTATATACAATCTAAGTATGAGTCTATCTCTATACGCTGTGAGAGTGTGAATGAGAAATAATTACTTTGTTTTGTTTGTCTCGTAAACACGCACTGAACGATTATAGTTTTGTGCTTAAAATGTAAGACTTTGATTATCCCAGTGCGATCAATAAAATCGCTATTTTTGATGTTTTTATTTATATATTTTGGTGAATCAAGCTACCCTTGAGAAAACGGTATATTAACGATTATTTTCGATCGCTCAGATTTTTGCAAAAGGCTAATTTAAAAATACAAAACGGTCTTACCCTTTTTAAATAATTTCATTCAATTAAACAGGAAAATGTGCATTTTGCAAAAATCTCAAATTCTGGCGCATTTACAACATTTCTGCCTTGTCTTTGCATCTTAGATAAAATGTATCAAATTAATGTGAAAATGTATTCAGAGAAATTAGGGACTTTAAGCTTGCGATCCAATCATTTTTTCAATTTATGAAATCAAGACTCTCGAATTGCCTATAGATTTATTATTTATTTCTCCTGAAATTATAATTTGATCCCTGATAATTTTTATTTTATTTATTTTTAATTTGTTTCTATGGAAACATCAATAAATAATAGAACAGCCGGGCTAAATTAGATTATCCAACAGATATTAGTGGACCAGACCATTTGAAAGTAATTGCAATAGCATTATTATTTTATTTTATTTTAATATATATGTATATTAGTTCTCGGATCTTCCACATATTTTCAAAGAAACAGTGCAATTTTCTCTAGGCCTTACCTGGCAACATTTTGGAGGTATTACAGGTATCACATATGACTACTGTCCAATCAATATCCCACTTATCTACAAACCATATGTATGTAATTAATATTTAAATCGGAAGGGGGGAAAATGCTAATTTAACCCCTCTAAATATTTTCCGATTAATGCCATGTGTACATAACACCGCGCCGCGTTCGCGTATAAAGCGCGGGAATTTTAAAATATGGCACACATTCATTTACTTGGGTCCAGTTAATTTTTTCTGAGCATTTTACAATGTGATTACGCCCACATAAATTATAAATTAACTACCCGGGAAAAATCTTGCACCAAATAATGCTGTTCTTTCTAATACCGTCTACACTGCAGAATAATCATCGTCTCGATCGCTATTATGTAGTCTGAAAATTTTCGTTTCGGCTAGAATTGTCGCAGTGTTGCTAGTAATAATAATGGATGTTGCTACTAGTCCTTTATGGAAATTCGCTTTGCAATTTTGTTTATTCTCAAAGTACCTGTCCGCAGAATACAACTTCACTTCATTACATTTACAATGGTTTTCCAATAGTTTTGTTCCCCTGGCGAAAATAAATAATTGAGTATTGTTATAAAACAAAACTTTTGAGATCTGCAGCAGCAACAAACATCGAAGCTGTTATATAAAACGAAAATGAACTCAATGTAGTCAAGTCAAATGTCATTTTTCAAATCATACAAAGTGGAATTAATCAATTAATAAGAAAAACATTCAGAAAAATCAAATCCACGAAAAAATATTTGGCTGTTTTTCGTGGATTTGATTTTTCTGTATGTCTTTCTAATTGATTAATTAATTTGGTTTTAAATTTCACAGAACTTTGTTCTGAAAAAATTGCAACTTCGCAATAAGAATGTGTTCTTGAATTTAACAGATAAAATGGCTTCATTAATTGTTACCACAAAGTCAGCATCTCCAAACAAGTACCAGCGTTGGTGGAAATGTCCCCAGGGAGAACGTGGTAACCCGACCAGCATGAGAAAGCCGAATGAAACCAGCGCAGCGGGATAATTGCGGAATCGGAAGTGTCGGAAAAATTCTGTCGACTTGGGCTATTGAATTCGTACTATGGAATTCGCAGCACTAACCGATGAAAATAAATGCAGCCTTTATTACTTTGAGGTCATGTATGATAACTTTTGCAACGTCATTTTTTATAGTTTTCAGGTTCCATTTCAAGGCAGTTCTATAAACCAAAGTAGGCACTCTTATTTACGTAACATTTTACCAAATTCAATTTCTCCAGCATTTTACACCGATTCTAAAATTAAAAATTTATTTAACAACAAAGACCTCTCAAATAAATGGGAAAAGAGCGGTATCTATACATTAGAATGTAATGATTGTGATGCACAATATGTAGGAATGACTACTAGAAATTTTAAAACTAGGATAAGAGAACATGAATTGTGTTTAAAAAATAATTATTATTCGGAATTTTCTAACCATTTGTTGGAAACTGGCCACACTTTTAATAAGGACAGATCTAAATTTAAATACACTAATATCAACAAAATTTTCAAATTGTCCGCCCTAGAAACTTAAGAAATAAACAAAAAATTAAATTCTAAATTAACATTGTCAACAAAATAATAGCCCCGTGTAAGTCACCATTATTAACCATGTTCCCTCCCTCGCCCCTCCCATTCCACAAATCACCCCCGCCTCCTAAAAACACCTAATACAGTACTTTCGCATTTTTGATTAGTTTAAATAACGCTTGTTAATGACACGGACGTGTCGAAACCGGTAGCGTAAATTCTTTAATAAGTAACGAAATGTACATTGTAAATTTAAACTCTTTAATAATGCCTGAAAGAAATTGTTACATTGTAAGTGCCCAAGAAATACAAAAAAAAAACCTTTTATTTACATCCATTATTTATTTTATTCTCTGTGGTAAAAAATGTTTGGAAATATTTATTGATCTACGTAAAGCTTTTGATAGCATATGTCACACAAAGCTCATTACAAGATTTAAAGAGATAGGAATAAGGGGAACAGTAGTTTCATTATTTTAAAGCTATCTAAAATAACGAAGTCAAAAAGTTAGAGTTAAAAATAGACTAAGTGACTAATTAAGTATTCTACAGGAAATGGTCATAGGTCCCATTCTATTCATTATAAATGTTAATGACATGTTCACATTGCATTAAGATGGGGAACTTATGACATAGGCTGACTATACTGTAAAAGAAGAATCTTGGAACCCAAGTACAAAATTAAATTTTGCTATAATTATATATAAATATATCACTTGTCTAAGACTACTTGTGAGTTTAAGATTACACGACTAGTTTCGACAACTACAGTTGTTGTCATCAACGGGTGTGATTATATAAACACTCGTTTATATTATCACCCGTTGATGACAACAACTATAGTTGTCAAAACTAGTCGTGTAGTCGTAAACTCACAAGTGGTCTTAGACAAGTGATATATTTATATATAATTATAATATGTCATTCCACAAAGTTAACGCCAATTCAATAAATAAATTTAACTCCTGTTATCCTGCTGAAATCTGTTTCAGATATTATCTTTAAATACTGAAAAAACTATCTCTATTTCATTTTATTTAACAAAAAAGGATAATCCTGATAATATTAGTGTTAAGATTCATTGAAAGCGATGTAAAAAAAAAGAAAAATGCAAGTTGTCTTTTCTTGTCTCGTAAGATCATAATTAAGATCTTGAGAATCATTGATAGTATTTTAAACTGGAATGAGAAAATAAATTGTAGTCATGAGGTTCAAAAAGGCAATGTACCTCTTTATAAGACTCGGAAATATTCTCACAATAAACATGTTGGAGACTGTATTTTCCCGGCCAAACTTACAATACAGTTTAGATGGGGTGGGCCTTTAAATTTAATGTGTTGCCCTTATAAAGATTGCAGAAATATTATTAAAATAATTTTACAGAAGTTTTCAATATTTCCAACAACAAAATTTTAAAATTTTAATGCATTAAACATTAATAAAATCTACCAAAAATGTGAAGCCGAACCTACAAAATTCTCTTAAGCAGTAATACGTCGCTAAGAAGCCGTTTTAGTGACGGACCAAAGTCGGCTAGGAACATTACAGTGTCTAGTGCAGTTAAATTTTTCAATGCCCTTCAAGGTGAATGTAATATGAAATCTCGAATAATAAATAGATTTAAATCAAAATTAAAAACCCATTTGAGAAAATACATAACAATAAAGCTTTAAAGTTTCGTATACATCAATCAACATACCTATTATAGATGTCTCACAGAGACGAAATTATATTTTTATGGGAAAGTAGGTCTTTGGGTGTTCACAGGGCTTACAGCCTATCGTAAGGCTGGCTTAAGTGATCACTTTACACAATGTAACGTTCGCCATTTCCACCCACGATAGAATACCATGTCTACTCAATTTTTGGACAAACTCAAAAAAATTGAAATAATGTTTCAGGCGTATTCTAGTGTAATGCTTATAATTCGGAAGAATCTCATTACACATATAAAGGATATTGCTAAAAATACCAAAAAATCAAAAAATAGATGTCTCATTAGTGACATCTGTGGTCATTTAAGGGGAATGAAAAAGCTTTGGATGCTGGCCGCTCTGAAGATTGGTGCAATGCATATACAAAATATGCCGTATAATTTAAATATACACAACTTCCAAAAAATTAGTTAACATTGTATTCTATCATGGGTGGAAATGGAAAACGTTACATTGGGTAAAGTGATCACTTAAGCCAGCCGTACAATAGATCGTAAGCCCTATGAACATCCAAAGACTTTCGTACCTACTTTCCCATAAAAATATAATTTCGTCTCTGTGAGAAATCTATAATATATTGATTGATTAATGATGTCCCTGTGGCAAAAATCCAGTACTGTTCTGAAAAATTTGGACATACTCAAAATATTCCGTATACATGTTTGTGAGTGTGAGTAATAGTAATTTCCAACCTTATTCAACGTGGATTGTTAGCTTTGCATGTGACACTTTACACTATCGCTGTGACTATGTCCCCCAATTTCAACACGAGAAATAATTTCTCATCTAAATTGGGTGCCTGTAAATGCTCATAAACGCGTGTAATTGTGTTATACTGTGTACAATATGAATAAATACTTTAATAAAAATTATAGTAAAAAAATTACTTTTATATCATATATAATTTTTATTAACTGCATGAATATGGAAAAAAAAAATATACCATGATAATTTCGAAAGATAAATATAGTTTTTTTCAAATTGTTTTGCACATCATAAATCCTACACTGGCGGTGAAATATTGGTTTAGCCAAAGCATAAATCATGCTAACCCTCGAAGCGAAGAATTGAATTCAACGCTTCAATTCTAACTACGTTAAGTTGAAGCGGGCATTCCTTCCTTTTTGTTTCTCATTATAAATTAATTCGATAAATACTGATATTAATCATAATTTTGAATGGTTTTGACAGGAGCGTGACTTCCTTTTCAACATTTTAATTAAGACTCGGCGAAGAAAGATACATATGTAAGTAATATTAATATTCTTCTACTGCAAAATTAATTTTAATCAGCATTATAGGCCAGCAGCAGACATGGAGCCTTATTTAGTCCAGCCTGTGGAAAATTATGTAAGTGTGCAAATGGCTGCCAGTGATTGCGCAAAAAAGTAAATAATCTGTTTACAGAAGAATACTTGGCTCGTCCGCTAAGTTATGTAAAATGTTCTCCGGAGAGAATGGCAGACCGGCAGGGGATTAATGACGTCACAGATAAACTCTTGTTAAAGCAAAAACATCGCTTTTATTACAATCATAATGTTTTCTCTCCGTGCAATAAAATTTGGCGTATCCGCCGATCCGGGCAGTTTTGTTATCCGGCAAGGAATGCCGCCATTACAAAATTGAATAATATTTATGAATCTGTTGTTAAGCGGGAGCTCGGCTCTATTTATTAGCTTATTCTTTATCGCCACCACACAAACAAATCGACATTTTTCTCGGCAGAGAAGACAAAAATCTGTTTTCATAGTATGAGTAATGTAAGACGGTTAAAGAAATTCAGTATATCTTCTCTCACTCCCTCGTAGATTCCTGATCGTTCTGTAGGCAAGTCAGTGCATGCTAGTCTTTAACAAGATTAGGATATCCCAGTGTAACCGAAATATAGCACGAAAATAAATTATTTTTTTTGCAAATCCGCGAAGTTCCCGAAAAATAACCTTTTCATAATGCATATACCTCTTCGCGAAAATTTATATTTAAACATATATATATTGGTGAAAGGTTAACAATACTATGGTTGTGGTATATAGTGTTGTGAACATAGTAGTGTAGTGTTGGTCCTGCCGAAGTGACGGGTAGTTCTCGAAACTGGTAGACCTAAAATCTGGTAGTGATTTGTAATAATTTAACTAACACTCTGTTCAATCTAATTTGTTTTACCAATTTTATAAACTAAATGGCATTTTACTTGGTTTTTGGTCATATTCACGATAGAAAGGCTTACTGCATGTTTTTTTTTTATACGATTGAGGATTACCAGTTTACACTTTAAAACAGAAGATGTGCGCAGTAACATATTTATTTTTTTACATTTCACAGGGAATGAACATTATTAATTTTCTTTCATTATTAACGGGTACAATAACTGAATAATTTTATATAATAACCGAGGTTCGCGGGAAAAATATGAAAATACTATATTTGTAGTGATCATAATACTAACGATGTTTTTAAACAATCGCCTGTAAAAAAATCGCCAATAAGTAACCTTTGGGCGGAAAAAGAGCTTTACCACATTGTGGAAAAAATAATTTTAAGTACGCTTACTTTAATCCATTTAAGCCATATCGGTTATAAAAAGGAACGTGAACAAAATAGATTATTCGATTTTCAGAGCCAGAGGAATAAAGCGGCTAACGCGCGTGTATTAGACTAGGAGCCAGCGACTTATGTTATAGTATCAAACCTGAAATATTTTCCGTAGACGTATACTATAGTAGGTAAGAAGGTTCGGACATTATAACATTTGAGTTTGGCGGATTTTGGCAGATAATAGGCAATACCTAAAGGTATTAAAAATTGTGTAAGTAAAACGTAAAAATAACAAACCTCATTTTTAATACGTTTAACGGGACAGTATTATACAATTATATTAATGATTGCCAGACGCTTCTCGCAGGTCATTTCTTCCACCAGACGTTTTGAATCTCTATAAATGATCTTGTCATTAACGGTATAGTAACGAGTCTGAATTTTATATATTTTATTCGGACCACTATTTAACAATATTACCTAATATTAGATATTTGAATGTTTTATATATTATATATTTTTTACCTGTATTATCGAGCCACAATCCCTCGCACTCAAATATCATAATATTTAAACCTTTTTCCTACTATAGTGTACATGTACAGAGAATAGTTCAGTTCTGATACTATAACGTAAGTCTGACAGTCGCTGGCTACTAACTACTCTATTAGGTATAGTAGTATAGATAGTTGGCGCGTAATTTGATTCATTACCGTCAAAAGGAACGTTTTTATAATATCGTTCCTTTTACACCCAATGTTTTTATTATTCTCTTTTTTTTATGTTGTAAAATGTCAATTAGTGAAGTCATGTTAATGATGCCCCAACATCTTGCATTCTTAGTGAGGTCATGAGGTTCACCAAGTATTGATTTTCAACTAAATTTTTTCTACTGTTTTGCTTCATTTTCTTTTTTCTCTTCATCTTCTTTTCGTGCCTTGTCTACTCAACGGATTGTAATGTATTCCTTCCATGGTGTCAAGACTTCCATCAATCTTCCCTGTATTATGAGTTGCAAGATCTGATGCTAACCTGGACGTCTCATTACCAAACCGAGGTATTGAAGTTTTAGAATTTTTAACGTAAATTTACGACCTCGGAAAAAATAATCAGTTCAGCCTACACCTCCGCCGTGATAGAACGCTCTCTCGATGACGCTGAATAAGACTTCAGCGAAACGTCGAGATTTGCTTCTCAATAAAATATAGGGTTCGTATAAAATATCCGCTTTATTTAACACATAAATATGCCTAACGACCGTAATAATAACCTTAACTCTTTAATTAAAAAAATATATTTGTTAAGAAATTCAATACCGATAATTTTACGTTTACAAATCGGTCGGTAGTAGAATAAGTAATTACATTACGTGTGTTATTCAGGGCAGACAATTCACACTGAAACAGTACTAGTGAAGAATAATGTACGACAGATCTCTTGGCAGGATGTATTCCGAGAAAAACATATATCTAAGGGTGCAAAAACTGTGCATCGTACATTCCCTAATTTTCATAATCTAATATAGTACCTCGCTCTCCTGAACTTTAATCTTAACCTACGTACACAAGTTAAATTGTTTATCTACCTTAAAATGTCTACGTACCCGCATAAATCCTCTAAATATGTTTTTGGGAACATTAAGTTAATTTAAGTACTTAATAATAATTATTATTATATCTAATTAAGTGTTTAAGCTACCTGAAACCTCCGAAAACATTACTATTAATTATAATTTTATTTTGAAAATTAATGTTTATAGACTTATGTAATTATTAGTTAGGAAAAATTGAACCGGTGCATACTAAGCGAACGCTAATATGACGTGTGCATATATATTTTTATAGTATAAAAATATAATAGAGATATACTAGATAGATAGGGGAGACGAGAAATAGAGATTTAGAGAGAGATAGTAGAGAGAATATTATATCTAGATATATATATATCTATATATAGATATATATATATATATATATATATTATATTATATATATATAAATATATATATATATATATACGTCGCATAATCACGCTAGTACCTATGAAATTATTACACTTGAAGTCGTTTAACACATAAGGCAATTATTTCAATTCTTATGTAGCTTGTTGGTCTTGTGGTTAGGACTCTCGCCTCGTGATCCAAAGGTCGCGGGTTCGAACCTCACTTCAGACCAGCAAATTGGCCCTATTTTCATAGCATAAGCATAAGCATAAGCATAGCTTAGTTTGAAAATAGTAAGAATATTGATGTGACACGTATTCCGTGTTCGCATCTCTATTAAAAAAAATAGATTGGGCACTTTCACAATTCGATAGATATAGACCAAAATCAAAATCTTTACATTTAAGGCCCGCTATTGGTCCTATTCACTCGCCGCCGGGTTGGCATTTTTTAATGCTACATGGCGACCAATCGGAGCAGCAATGGCATGGCATGACTGCCAAAAAAAGACTATTCACTGTCCCTACGGTGTAAAATTATATATTAAAATCCAGTACAAATCAGATATATAATATTAATAAAAATATTGAAGACGATGGACGGAATATAAGATTTTAATTTAACTTAAAAGTATACAGTTGGAATCTAAGCCATGTCGATGCCCATTTTGCGCGAGTCAACTAGATACTTGTCCTATCGAATTAATTTAAGTGGATGAGGTGGAAAGCGGAGTGACGAATGCATTTCCGTCTTGTAATTTCGTTATCAATCTGTTTTACTTCGGTTCCAAAAATTTAGAAGGGAACCATCAAGGAACTGTTCACATTTTAGAAAAGGTTCCGAGGTCGTTGGAATGAAAGAGCGGTTGGTTGAGTTTATGTTTACTTCTTCCCGGAGTTAAGCCGCGGGAGCAAATAAAGATGTACAAGGAAATGAAATAAATGATTTAACGTGGCGCAGGTCTGCCTGATGTTACGGCAGAGGCCCGACTGGTGTAGCGTCGCCGTGTCCCTAGATCAAACCCCTTTTTTTTTTCATTTATTGGTTTTCTTACAGCCATATAATTAATCAATCTTGAAAAAAACAATAATTAATGTACAGAGTCTTGGGCCAATTACAAGAAAACACATATATACAATAATATTACACCAGGATCGATAAAAAATAAGAAAAAACATGCCAAATAGTGAATTTGTGCGAGTGTGTGTATTTGTGTGTTTTTATGTGTCCGTGTGTGTATGCGTTTTTATGTGTTCGTGTTTGTGTTTACATGTGTGGGAAGAAAAATGTCATCGCGCGAGTTTATGCGTAAGGGATTTTGTAAACTGCTCATAACTTAAATTTAAAATATCGAGATCTGTAAAAGCAGTGTATGCATAGGTATCTAGAATTCTGTTAATAATACAGTTTTTACCGTAGTTTGTTCTCCAATGATTTAAGTGGAAAAGGCGTGGTGCTCTTGTTCGTTTCTGCGGACATTAAAAAACATAAACGAGTGAAATTGCGTAGCGAACGCACATAATTCCAAATGGAATGCGATATTTAATAACGGTAATTAAAAGCAAAATTTTTCCGAACGACGACATCTATCGTTAACACTGAATGTAAAAAAAAATAAACCAAATTCCGAGAGTGTTTTGCCGCGGTTTTAAGTGGGTTAGAAGTGTTTTGATATTGGATATCCCGCCAGTTTACACACCAGACGCACTGTAAGTCGCGGGGCACAAGTGTCGCGTGTAAATCACCCCGACACCCCCACCCGCCCCTCACCCCGGCCAGCCACTTGAGGCCGGGTTCATTCTGGTTGTTTTCCTTAACAAGATTTATGGAAAACGATTTTCGATTTGTAAAATTGTGTTCGAACAGTGCTTCGGAGGTGTGTATTTTATACGAGTTTCTCTCAACGCATTTTAATTACTGCACGAACCTTGAAATTATTTGGATTGGAATTTGGATTGGAATAAAAGGAAAGGAATTAAAGGAAAGGAAAAAGAAAAATAATGCGTTAATTAAGACGAGTCTCACGAACAGAAACAAAGCTACATGTTTATAGGGAAACATATATGGAAGTGATTATGAGCTGATTAGCTGGCTTAAGTGATCACTTTACACAATACAACGTTCAGCAATTCCACAGTAAGAACATCCGCACATTATCGAAATTTGGAAAGTTGTATATGTGTGGGGTATAAAAGCAAAGGCAGCAATATCCAAAAAAAATTAATGCAGTAACCGAAGATTTATAATGTAGATACTAAATTGAAGATTTTATAGGATATATAGCCTAAGGAAACATGATTTTGGAAGTGATAGATACATAAAATCTAGAATTCAAACAATTTTTTTAATTTTTTGGATATGTCTATGCTTTTACATCGCACATAATATGTTTTTTATCTGTTTTCTTTCAAATATTTGAAAGTACTATACTACAGCCATTTATGATTGAAAATTAGTATCTCCTATGACAAAGTATACATAGATGTCGCCGCTGGTAATGGTAATGGTATATTTTTAATGTGTAGATGTTTTTACGGTGAAATTTTGAACGATGCATTGTGTAAAGTGATCACTTAAGCCATCTTACACAGGTCATAAGCCCTGTGGCCACACTATATATACTTCCATATATTTTCCCTACATAAATAGCTTCGTGTCTGTGAGACTTTTATAATTTATCTTATTTAATGACTATCCCTCTGTGGCAAAATCCGGTAATTGTGTTCTCGGAACCTACATACAAATATATAGTTAAAATAATATATTTATATAAAGTATAAATATTGACTCCTGAACAGCTCGAAAAATACTTTTATTTTTTTGTAAGTGGGCGGACAAAACATCTGCATCTATGTGTGAAATTCTCGAGCTTGGATGTTTTTGTAATGTATTTCGCTTAAGTAATTGACCTGATGTGGCGATAACAACTAAAAAACAAACAATATCTAATACAAATAGGTTAGCTGAAGTAAATCGCGTCCACAAAACTAATTTCGGTGATCGTGCTTTCGCGGTGGCTGGACCAAAGTTATGGAACAAGCTACCTAATAAACTGAGACAATCAGACAGCTTACCACAGTTCAAAAACAACTTAAGACGCATTTATTTAGACAATCCTATAAAAACCTATAGAATCTGACCACAACAATAGCAGATAATGTTTTCCTCTCCTATTGTGCACTCCGCGAAAACACCTAATTCTTTCAGGCACTCGCAACTATTATAGTATTAAACTTTAATTCCATTTCTTGCATGCCACCTAGTGAATAAGTAATAGTAAATAAGGTTTTTTAGCAGTAAGTTGTTTTGTAAGATAATTTTCTGTGTAAAGCGCCCTTGAGGTGAGTATTCGCGAAAACGTCGGTAGATTCCTGACTATGTTATGAGTCTAAAATGTTATAAATATGCAATATCAAAGTTTGCATTTTTTTCAATATTTCTTACTAATTTTTTGCAAAATGTTGAACTATCGTTAAAGTATCTTATGTCGATTATGAAAAATTCATTCGCTTTAATACAAGTCGAATAAAATGATAAAAACCTTGGAAAAATAGAAAAAAGTCATTTTCTCAAGTCTCAGTCTGTCACGCCCATTTGAAGATGTCGTGAAGCCTGTAGCGGTCATAAAACAAATTGTGGAAAAAAAACAAAGTGACAAATAAAGACACAAACTTTAAGAACCACCATGGCACAACATCATTGTACATACTTGGGATACTATACATTGTTGTCGCAAAACAAATTGCAAGAAGAAACATTCCAAAAAAAAAAACAGTATAAGAAAAAAGTCAAATCCTTGATTTTGGACAACGATGTATTGTAACATTGCCCACATGTCTCAAATAGTTTCTGTATAGTAAAAATTACTACTTCTAAATGGTTTCTGCTTTGCTCCTCCCATAAACTCGAGCTTTTGCCTCATATTATGGGAAGTATAATGTCTTTAAAATGTCACAACATTGAATTAATTTATTATAAAAAACATTACTATGTATCTACTGGATAAATAAATATATAATATATAATAAATAAAAATAAAAATTCACCACACATCAACAGTTTCAAAATAAGAAATAGTAAAATCAGACAAGTGAAATATTCTTTGTTTGTATGTCTTGGGCATGTTACTTATTTTTTATCAGCTATGTTTAAACTTAGCTTAAACGACTATTGAAAGTGACACTTAAACTTAATTTAAACGATGCTTGTAAATGATACGTGTCGAAACCGGTAACTAATTTTATAAAAATAAATAATTCATGAAATAAACTGTTCAAACAAAAATACTGAAACCTAATAATCACACTACTAGCGATTCTCTAACAACGATCTTAGAAAAAATCTGAAAAAACAGTATATGACCGAACGACCCGACATAAGGGGTCCATTGCGAATTAGTATAAAACCATCAGAAAACATAAAACATACCAGAATGATAACATAGTTTAAAAATAAAAACATTTTTTACAGCCCTGACTTGGCAGAAGAAGGATCGATATTATTACATTTAATTTATTTTATTTTATTATTTATTTATTTTATTTATTTATTTATTTTAATAAATTACGATAAAATCGGGAAAAAATACAATAACTAACACAACTAAATATCCTATAGTACGTTTGGACACCACACATCGTAATATTTCCAACTTACTTTTAGCCGTACGCAATATGATTGACGAGTTTTTAAATCTACTGTCAAAACGCCAGAAATTGAAAAATGTTTGCATTTGATTGGCTCACAGTCAAAAACAATATCACTGAGGTCTCTTCGAAAAGGTGTCAGGATAACTGGTCGACAATGAGACGACATATTGTCAAAGGCTTAAAACAAATTTCGTATAAAGTCCGACGTGTTATTTGAATATTATTGGGTAATAATCATTTTACAGATTTCTATGAAAATATATGAAATAGATTTAGAAAAATAAATTATATTTCGTAACTCAATATGGATGGTGTGGGATAATGTTATCATTCATAATTTTTACAATAAAAATATTAAAAATTACGCTTCCTTCAATACGCGATTTGATTGGTGGTGACGTTGTTTGGCAAGAATTAAAGACAAACATACTATTGTGACCTATTGTGTTTGTCATGTAATTTGTTTCGTTTCTATGGTAACCGTACGTCTTCGGACATTCTAAATAATACGTACATTAAAATGATCTTCACAACAAAACAGAGTGGAATAAGAAGAAAGTACTTCATTTTTCTTCTCGTCTCGTCTCATCGCACGACACCACTCCTGTCTTAGGGGAGCACTCTTAGGCACAGTTATAAATAGTTTATCGGGAGTTTTCAGGAAAGAATTTCTACATTTGGGTACCACACAATATTTACAATACTTTTTCCCAGACATTATGGATGAAATACAAAAAAGTCGGCCTGTTTTGTAAAAAAACGAATGAACGTCTAAATACGCGAATGTGCTGTCACGTGGTAAGAATCAAATTGACATGAAAACTGCCAAATTACGTCACTTGCAAAAATAAGCGTTTTGGCGGGAATTCAAAATCGTGATTTTCAAAATCGTTTTTTAATGTTTTATATTAAAAAAAAATCTTTTTCATAAACGTGTTTTCTAAATCAAAGTTAAGATTATTCTATTTAAAAAAAATGTGAAATTACCCTATTGTGGCGCATTTCGAAATTAGAAATTAGAAATTTGCATTTCGTCGTTTTGTTGGCGTGTAATATTATTACATTTGCCGCTCCGCGTGAAGTCTTACCCCGAGAGCCTCAACCCCCACCCCCCCACATCTTGTGTCGCGCTGTCAATTTATCGGAACGTAAGGGAGACATATGGGTCTAGCTATCATCGAATATCTGGGTTATCTGATCTTTGGAGAGATTTATGTGTCATATTATTTGATATTTGATACATTATGCATTAAATGTGTATGTATAGAGCGTTTCGTAATAAATGGAAGACTAAATAAGACGAGTCTATAGACCGACTCGAAGTACGGATGGATATACAGGGTGTACCAGAGCTAGCAGCAGAAACTTGGCTGGTAGATTCCTGCCTTTGTCATGAGTCTAAAATGTTCAAGCAACTATGACCTAAAATCAATAGTTATGGAGATATGCAATATCAAAGTTTGAAATTTTTTTCGAATATTTCTGTCTTATTTTTTGCAAAAAGTTGAACTATCATTACAATAACTTATATTGATTATGAAAAATTCATTCAATGCACATTCCCCCAGTGAACCCGAATGGGTTCTCATATATTATAGAATTGACTTTGTGATTGAGTTCGGTCTTTTTTGACTGCTTATTCTATATATTGTATTACTAATTAATTACGATTTTGATATATTAGATTTTCTTTTCTTTCTTTCTCATTGTTATTTAATTAGATTACACTATTGTAAGCGGTTATCCCTCACTACACACACGAATCATAAATCTTTTTGGTGAGGTGTACACACACAAAAAAATATTGATCTAAAACATTGTCTACATATGCTTGTAAAAAATATATATATATATATTTTTAATTAAATAAAAAATAAATAAAAATTTAATATTTTTATCCATTTGTTACCTAGGATTGCAGATCACTCCAAAGTGCAGGACCTTCATTGTATTTACTCTTTTGAATTGTTTACGTGACCTGAGAACTTAACCAAACACACTTAAAGCTTTGGAGACCATTACATCAGTATGTTTGCTGTAGTTTTGAGTCCACAGTAACATCTAGATCCAATTTCCGAATTAGGTACAATGCACTTAACGAGAGAAAAGATCTTCATCATATTTGCATTTAAAATTCCTTCCGTTATCATTGATGTAAATATTAAATAACAATTACCTTTACTAGCGATTCATCTATTACAAAAATATATTTACAATTATTATTGCTCAGAATATTTTGAGTTTGTTCAAATCTTTCAGAACAGTGCTGGATTTATGTCACAGAGACATTATTAATCAATTAATGTATATTATAGATATCTCACAGAGACGAAACTGTATTAATTATGGGAAAGTAGGTATAGAAGTCATTTTGGGTGTAACAGGACTTATGACCTGTCTTTTTATGGTTGGCTTAAGTGATCACTTTACACAATTGTAACATTCGCCATTTCTACCCATGATAGAATATACCATGCTTATTCATTTTTTGGAAGTTGTATATATGTTCAAATTGCGTGAAGCTTTCATATATGAGTTGTAAGCACCTTTTCCATGCGGCCTGTACAAAGCCATTTTCATACAACTTCCAAAAAATGAATAAGCATGGTATATTCTATCATGGGTGGAAATGGCGAATGTTACAATTGTGTAAAGTGATCACTTAAGCCAACCATAAAAAGACAGGTCATAAGTCCTGTTACACCCAAAATGACTTCTATACCTACTTTCCCATAATTAATACAGTTTCGTCTCTGTGAGATATCTATAATATACACTAATTAATTATTATTGTATTTGCTATTTTATATATTTTACTAGATGAAACCAGCAATGCTTGCTAAAATTGACTATACAGGATGTCTCAGAGCTAGAAAAAAATTTACAGGTGGATTTCTGCCTTGATAATGAGGCAAAAAATTTCAAGCAACCATGACCTAATATCAATATTTATGGAGATAGACAATATCAAAGTTTGTATTTTTTTTTTCAATATTTTTAACTTTATTTTTTCAAAAGGGTGAAGTATCATTACAGTTACTTATACGGATTATGAAAAAATCATTCGGTTTAATACAAGGCAAATAAAATGATAAAAACATTGCAAAAAATGAAAATATAATTTTTTTTACAAGGTTTTCATAATTTTATTTGAGTTGTATTGAAACGAATGAATTTTTCATAACCGATATAAGTTACTGTAATGATACTTAACTACTTAACTTAAATAACTCAGAAATATTAGAAAAAAATGCAAACTTTGATACTGCATATCTCAGGCGCCTGCAGTGGGAACTTTGAAGCATGACTTTTTTGTGAACGTATATTTTGGAAAAAAAATAGAAATAAAATGTTTTTGCTACAGATTTTTATGATATATCAAAATATAGATACTATGACAACAATTGCGATACAAATATTACGATATATATATTTTTTATCCAAATAATTGGTTACGTAAAAGACTGCGAATTTCCCACTGCACGCCCCCGGCATATCTCCATAACTTTGATATTAAGGTCATTGTTGCTTGAACATTTTCGATTAATTATCTAGGCAGGAATCCACCTGCAAAGTTTTTTTTGGCTATGAGACACCCTGTATATATACATAGATAAATAAAAAATAAAATATTTAGGCCTCTAATATTCTTTCTACTGATCAGATCGAGGAACTCAATAACTTTAAACCTCTCCGGATAACGCAGATCAACAAAACGCAGAAAAACCGCGCGTAAATCGGTCCAGTAGTTTTTTAGTCAATAGCGGATACACATTGACTTTTATATATTTAGAAGATAGAGCCCCGTATATATAATGCCGAAATATTAATAATATTAATAATTTTGAAAACATACTATTTTTTGTGTGACATCAAGGTGTGTCGTGGCACGTGAATACGCCTTTAAGATGAATCTACATTTGCGGGTCGACTCGAAATAAGGAACCAAATTTAAGAACCATACTGGGTATAAATAAATATGAGATAAACGCCGGCCGCACACTGGATGCGTTTTCGTACGAAATTGAGTAGTACGTATAAATACGAATACTCAAGTACATTCCTGACCTTCGAAGTAGTATTGAACATAACACAATGTACACGATTTAGTAGTGCATGTACGCACGTACAGATGCGACGTCCGACACGATCCGGATTTGTTCAGAAATTTTTGCGATTTCGTAGGATGGATATTGAAAAATTTTTCAATATCCATCCTACGAATTCCCACAAATATTTGTGGGAACAAAGTGATTCAACTGCGCGACCATCAGGGCAGATCATCTAACTAACGCAGAGAATCTCTAAAGAACTAAAAATACCTGTAAGTTAAATAATTTGGTTTATTGAAGGTGAGGTATAATACTGTACTTCGAACAAAAAAACTTTTAAATATTTCTCCGAAGTTATGAGCTCTCGTTGCACTTCGACTTTCCCCAGTATTTGTGAATCTATTAGATAGATAGTCATGAAATTTGTCGTTATTTAAGTCTGCCATAATATGATGGAATTTACCAAATTCATCCCTTCTAGTATATTATATTTCGTTCACCCATTTGGTTCTACGATGCCGACGACGCCGTAGCAGCCTACGAGTAAGAAGAGAGTTTTCCAGAAGATACAGATTATTCATTTGGAACAAACCTTATTGGAGAAATGCGAAAAGTAACTGATCGTGACTAGGGAATACAAACCCGATTCCGCAAGATCTCGAGGCATTTTACGAGATCAATCCCGAATCGAAAAATCGGATTTACGAGATCAATCCCGAACCGAAAAAAAGATTATCGGGATTGATCAGCATTTTTTATGTTTTGTATGTTTAATTGTATATGTCTATAGAGCTTTTAGTAAGTACTTAAAATTTACGTTCATGTCACATTCAAATAATGTAAATAGTTTTGAATAATATTTGCTGTATTTTATCAACCTAACATAGTAAAAAATAATACTACTAGTTAGTAGTTTTTACTCTACTACATTGACTGATTGATGCTTGGAAAAACGCCTACAAAAATTTTAATGCAACGATTAATAATGAACATTTTATTAAAATTGCTGATATAAAAATGCATGGCATCGTCGTTAATTGCTATTCAGCTCTATAAACAACAAAAAAAACACAAAATTATTCGGGATCCCGATCCGCAGGGATCCCGCGGGAATGGAAATTCTAATCGTGACCAACGCAAGACGCAATCAATGTGCGCGCTCCGTACGTACAAAAATAATCGTACGAATACGTACGTAATAAATCGCATCCAAAGTGCGACCGGCCTAACTCGTAGCGGGGAAGGAGACGAGCAATGTAAAACCGCTTTGCATGCACAAGCACACTTGTCCGAGTGCCTCCGTTTCCGGCGCAATTCGGCTGTGGTGAATCTGTTTATGATGGCAATGGAACACCGTCAAGATGAATGGGTTTTGCATCTCGGGTCACGTGGTTGGCGAGGGCAGCCGCTCCCACCGCCCTCCCCGTACCGCACACCCGAGGTGAGCTGCGGCGGCAGGGTTGCCCGCCGGCTTACGACCCCTAAACAAATTCGACTGCTGTTCGTGACGTCGCACAGCGGTCGGAAAAGACAATCTGAGCGAGCGAAATTATTTTAGTGTTTATTCAATTCAATTCAATTTCAATTCAATTCAATTCAATTCAATTCAATTTTTATTTAGTACATAATATGTACATTACAAACTTTATGTTTAATGCGTACATATTATGAATTTATATCTAAAAATATACATATACACATATATATATACATACATACACGTACTTATATTGTATATTAAAATAACAATTTATTATTAACCAATTAAAAGTGACCTGTATAATCTGGTCAGAGGTGTAGGAGAATCCTGCTTCGGAAAACCCCCTCAGACACATGGAATATATCAATATCCAAAGCGATCTTGTTCAGCATAGCTGTAGCTTTTCCAACAGGCATAACCATCGGCGGGTTGGTCCTGTATATTAGAATGTGAAACGATCTATGCTGGCGATGTCTAAGGTAATTATCAGGAACATACAAACCAATGCTCTGCATAATTTCAGTATTGTCGATCATACCGCGCAACAATCGATAAAAAGTATTCTATACCCATTAAATAATAATAATAAACCAGTTTAAAGATATAAAAAATAAAATAAAAGTAGTATTGAAAACTTGATTATACCACCTAACCACACTTTATATTTAATTCTAAACTTGTCTTTATGACGTCCACAATTGATCCACTTTCGACGTATTTGTCCACAAAAATTTAACAAAGTTTTTTTACGATACCTTGTTGTATTCATCGCCCTTAAAACAGCTTTTTTTACTTCCTTTAGAATCTCCTTTAACCACGCTACAAACAGTTTTTTCCTCGGTAATCCGAGAGCTGGAAAATAAATAAATTCTGAATACAGGCGTAACGAAGTGCACTCCGATTGATTTTAAATCTGTAGCCAAGGTATTAGAGAACGATAGTTTACAACAATTAGAATCAACACAGGTCAATCCCAGTTTTGGCAGTCTAAGGCATGCAGAAAAAATTTACGATATTTTGTTAAAAACAAATCGTGGCTTTGTAGAATATTAATTGAATAAAATGTGAATTATAT
The DNA here is from genome assembly GCA_016648135.1 of Agrypnia vestita. Classification (NCBI taxonomy): domain Eukaryota; kingdom Metazoa; phylum Arthropoda; class Insecta; order Trichoptera; family Phryganeidae; genus Agrypnia; species Agrypnia vestita. The sequence continues at coordinate 98,692 of JADDOH010003528.1, forward strand.
TAAAAAAAGTTACCTTAGTTTATCGATTCCATAGTTCGAAAAACAAAATTCAAAAAATAAAAATATATTTTATTTTATTACGACCTTCGTTTTTTGAATTTTGCGCGCACAGAATCTAATTTCCAACCTTTGTGCGTCGCTTCGTATCAACGCGAGCCAAGGCTATCTCGTCATGATCGTAGAACAATGAAGGATGTGCAAAAAATTCCATATTGAATTTTTTGGATCGTTAAAAAGTGAAAAAGAGAAGCTTTTGCTTGACGAAAAAACTTTGAATCAATTTTTAACCCTTTTCCCGTGATCCAATCTAGCTGAAACTTTGCAAGTATACCCGTAGCGACGATCAAGAAGATCTATCAAATTTTCGTTGAAAAAAATAAATAATTATAGTATAATTTAGGATTTTTAGAAATTTTAATGGTTTTTTTCATATTGGAATCATTACAAAAGTTTGATTACTACCAACGGCGGCCTGATAACGTCACGAAATATTTACATTTTGAATTACTCTCGGTAGGTATAATAATCGAAAATTTATGACAATTGGTTCACAGATGACAGCACAAGAAATCAAATAATAAAGAGATATTTTTAGAGATTTTTGACATAGATATTTGTCTAGACATGTTTCATTTTCAGTCAATCAATTATTACATCATGGTAAACTTAATTTACAAAGAAAGGGAGTGAAATAAAAACTTGGTTTTTATGGGTTAGTTTTTTTTCTCATTAATTTTACCGTCGTTATACGAAGTCGGTATAACGACGGTTCTGATTTGCGATCGTAGAACAATGCATCGTGTGTAAAAACGTCGTTGTACTGCGCTGACTATATTTGAGGTTTGAAAGGAATGTATCAACTTTAAACAACTAACCCAAGTTTCAAAGGAAAACCCTTTGTAGTTATCGAGCTATGGCATAAAGTGTCTTTATGTAAATAAAACTTCTAACTGCTCTCCAGCAAGCGTCGTTATTATACAATCTCCAGCTGCCTACATACCATTTCAGCAGTCTTTTTAGCAGTGGATGATAAATGAAGTTTTAGTGCATGATACCTTATTTAAATAACACTATTTAGTGACAGTACAACAGAGTTTTCCGTTGTACTGTCACTAATCTCAATCTCAATTTAAAATATGTTATTATTTTAACTTTTTTCATATGCACAAATATTATATTACTATAGTTTTGAGAGGAGCAGTCCCTCCCATCATATCGGGAAAAGATAATTACTTCTACGGAGCAAGAACAACAGAGAACACAGTGCCACGACTCTTCAACAAAATACCGATATTTAAATTTTGATAATTAAGCATAACGTAAACCGAGGCACCTTTAATGATAAGTGCCCTGGAAAAAACGAACATTAATCTAGGGCTTTACCACAAATATCTAATTACTATAAAGGGGAAGGCGTAACTTAAAATTTTATAAATAAGTCGTTTGTACGTGGTATATCCACTGTTTGATAATGGCCTTGCAAGCCGAAACAGCTGTAACACTTAAACATAGTTAACCCGTAGAATTTAATAAAAATATTTATAAAAATATAATTTATTTTAAATTTCAGTAACAATAATATTCCTTTGAATTTCATTTTAAATTTCATCAATAATAATTTTTTAAATTTAATTTATTTTAAATTTCGCTAAAAATAAATATGTAACTCATATTTTCAGTCACGTATCTGCCACTTGATATGTCAACTAAATATTATTTAAACGTCATAAAAATAAGTTTTTACTTATATTTACCACGTATGAAAAACAATCTTTAAGCTCAACTCTAGTTGTATCAGTTTTGTAGATGATTCGGGGTAATATCTATCCTTTTTTTTATTCACCCGGAAGCGACGTTAAAAAATCACTGTTAACCCCCGGTGTCTGGCAGCCCTGGGGGGGGCCGCCCTCCGCCCTCCGCCCAGGGGGTGGCGACCCAGAAACTGCTATCGATCGGCGGCGTGACCCTGGGCCCCGCGAGCTGCCCGTCTTTGGGGGATGGTGGATGGTGGATGGTGGATGGTGTCTTGGCACCGGCACTCCCGGACTTCCTCGAGGATTAAGCGGTTGACGAGTGCCATCTCCGAGGCGGCGGTGCAGGCGTGCAACGCGAGGTCAATTTAAATTAAAATTTAATACGAATAACCCTCGCTGATTATTTTACATTGCGGTCACTTTCAGGGGAAACTCCTCTCTTTTTGTGGTTAGCCACATCAGCAACTTACTTGAAATAATAAGAAAAATATTAGCTCAAAAATAAAGTGCATAAATGTTGTATTTGCTGTGTGGTAGGTTAGTTCAAATTAGGACAGGTTAAGTTAGGTTAGATTAGGATAGGTTATTAGGAATAAACATTAGAAATTGCAGTCACTTTCGAGAGAAACTTATCTCTTTTTGTGGTTAGCCACATCAGCAACTTACTTGAAATAATAAGAAAAATATTAGCTCAAAAATAAAGTGCATAAATGTTGTATTTGCTGTGTGGTAGGTTAGTTCAAATTAGGACAGGTTAAGTTAGGTTAGATTAGGATAGGTTATTAGGAATAAACATTAGAAATTGCAGTCACTTTCGAGAGAAACTTATCTCTTTTTGTGGTTAGCCACATCAGCAACTTACTTGAAATAATAAGAAAAAATATTTAGCTCAAAAATAAAATGCGTTTTATGTTGTATTTGCTATGTGGTAGGTTAGTTCAAATTGTGACAGGTTAAGTTAGGTTAGGTTAGGGTAGGTTAGGTTCGGTAAGTCTAACCTACTGCCCACTGAGTAAGGTGAATTTGGGGTTTAAAATGAGGAAATAAAAACAGAAGCAAAGCTGAAACACATTTAGCAGATTTCATAAATATGATTCATTAACGTGCAAGTGGCATCTATATAAGTAACGAGCATCCGCACGTTTTTATTTGTATTTGATTCTTTCTTAGTATTGATAATTGTTATTTTTTTTAAACAAACTAGCTTAACGTTAACCACGTTAATTAATTTGTTTCCGACCATCTCCGATGCCATTCCACCTTCGGTAGAGCGGACATGTTCTGACTAATCGAAAAAAAAACATGAAAATAAATTAGCTATCACACGGGGGCGTGGTCGCAATTGTGGAGCAAATGGGAAGCATAACCATAGAAATGCGTAATATAATAAATAAATTATTGTTTATTCCATATAATTAATTGATTATAATATTTGATTTAGAATTAGTACTTATTGAAATTTAAGATTGTGTTATATCTAGGGCCTCTATTTAAAGTTATTTCTTTTAATAAATAATTAGATCTCGAAAATTAACGCCATAAACATTAAAAATATAATTTATTAACTTACGCTTTGCCTATCACACAATTCAAAAGCTAAACTAGATTTTTCGTACTGTTGTTGAGGAAACCAACTACTTTTTGTGTCCAATCCGTTCAAATGATAAAGGACATTATCACATTATTAGCCACTGTACATTCGTGAAATATAACAGGAAGTAATAATAATTAATAACGACCCTTGCGTGACCACGCAACGTAAGCCACGCGCCGATTGCATGTCACACTCTAATTATCTAAAATTGTGATTCCAGCAAGTTACTGACAGACAACGATAATATTATATTTACAAGCTTTACTGGAACATCTCTACAGTAGACTACCCAAACCACTATCTCAGGTTTTCAGCCATGGTGATTCTTCCAGGGCCCCGACTTTCAACAATCTTTTCACTGTTTATTTAGGTCCGTATATAATGTTATGTATGGGCTAATACATGATTCACATTAAAAAACATATTGTAGTAAATAATCATTAGTTATTTAACAAATTTTCATAGTAAATTTTTTGCACCCCAGATAATGACGTCCATACATTTTCCCCATCTTCTTCAACCCTTCCATCCATCTTTGTTTGCTAATTGTAGCCATTTCTTTCCCCTAAGCGGTAATGTCGTCGGCTCGTCTCTTTTCAGGTTTTCCGACGCCTCTTTTATTCTCCCAAGGTCTCCACTTCGGAACTCTGGGAGTCCATCTTGCAGCATCCTGCCTTGCAATGTGCCCCGCCCATTGCCATTTTAGCTTCGCTACACGATCCGTGATATCCATTACTCTAGTTCTGCGCGTAATTTCATCATTTCTTATTTTATCTTTTAGGCTTATTTCAAGCATGGATCGTTGCGTGCATTTGAGCTTTTCTACACTTTTATTGTAAGGGCTATAGTCTCTACTTCATACGTCATTACTGGCAGTATGCACGATTCAAAGGCTTTTCTTTTTAAAGCAGCCCAGCTCATTCCTATTCGTCTTGGCAATTCCGCTGTTTGGTTTTCTTTGTTCATTTTTATCTTGTATCCCAGTTATATATATATATATATTCAGCTACGATTTTAATATTATTTTACTGATTGTGATGATTTCGTTTTCTGGACTCAACATTTTTGTTTCTTTATGTTCATCTTAAGACCAACTTTGATCGAAACCTCATTTTTCCCATATAAATATATAAATAGCTCTGTCTCTGTGAGACTTTTATAATTTATTTTAATTCATAACATTTTTAATACAAATCAAATGCTTCAAGTCACCTTATCTTTGATCAGCGTCCATGTTTCCGTTATTTTAAATGATATTGGGAACACGTAGTCTAACCTAACCTAACCTAACCTAACCTAACCTAATCTAACCTTACCTAACCTAACCTAACCTAACCTAATCTAACCTAACCTAATCTAACCTTACCTAACCTAACCTAACCTAATCTAACCTAACCTAATCTAACCTTACCTAACCTAACCAATCGTGGAAGGAAAAATCGTATCCAAAATGTCTACTTTTATGATAAATCTAACTAAAATGTCCTTTCTCTAGACCAATCCGCATAAATATGTGCATCGCTGATCCCCTAGCATTACCGCGGGAACGTACATAACAATGCCTTTGCTGTATTTTTCGCTTTTACTTATCCTTAAATCGTTAACTTTATATTCAGGCGCCCGCTAAATATCGCTGAAAACGTACCGCCGATCTTTTTCGCGACAATAAAATTCAAACTGAACCCCGTGCTAGAGGATTTCCTCGCTCCGCCAACCTTAAGGGAGGATTACGGCCCCTCTGGGGTGGATTGTGAACCGGGATTGAAAATCTCCAGCGAATTTGACGGCAAAGCTTCTCACCACCAGCTGATCTGCCCAGTTAATTGCCAAACAGACAACTAAAAATAGGTTAGTTGAAGTAAATCGCGTGTTTTTTTTCGGCGACCGTGCTTTCCCGGTGGCTGGACCAAATTTCTGGAACAAACTACACGATAAACTGAGACAAACAAACAGCTTATCACAGTTCAAAAAACAACTAAAGACGCATTTGTTTAGACAATCCTACAAAAATCTATAGAATCAGACAGTTACATCACTTCGTAATGTTTCCCACTCCTAGTATGCACTCCGCGAAAATACCTGATTCTTTCTAGCACTCCCAACTATTATAGTTTTAAATGTCAATTAAATTTTTCGAATGCCATCTAGTTAATAAGTATATAATAGTAAATAAGTTTTTTTAGTCAGTAATTTGTTTTCAGTCAGTAAGTAAGCCTTGAGGTGAGTACTCACGAAAACGGCGCTATACAAATGATCCAAATATGATTATTATTATTATTATTAAACAATGGACAAACAATGCTAATCGATAATTGGCGTTATCCCATTAGCGTTTGCGGCATGGGATGCGATAAGTTTCTACGATTGAGATAAATCTCAATATCGCGTAAATTTATTAAGTTTTTGATCTAGGCATAACACAGAGATCATCACTTGAGATTATATTTTACGTAATAAATTTATATTATCTTTAAATAAAATAACCATTTGTATAACACCGCTTTATTGAGTTGACACCAACTAGTTTCAACTCACAGCTGAGTCTTCATCAGGGTTCAGTATATATTAATAATATAAATTAATTTACATTATAATAATAATGTAAATTATACCTATAACTAAATGTGCAATGTACTTATGAAAGAAAATGGAAAAGAAACGTGCCGGAAAACTGTACAAGGCTTGGCACGATCTATAAACAATATAAAATATATATAAATTTATTTAAAAAAAAACGCGACATGATTTAAAAATGAATTAAAAAAATTCTCATACGTTTTTACTAAAAACTGATTTTTATCCTTTTAATTATATCCTTAAAAAAATATTTTTGACTAATAATCAACTTAAGTTAAAGCACCAATAGTTTATTAAAATTAAAACATTCTAACAATGTGGTTATCTTTGGGAAATAAATCGATATTAGTTATTTATACGAAACAATTTTATAACAGAGTATGAATAATAACTGTGCTAGGAGTATTATGCAATGAATATGAATTTTTTGTGCCCCAGAAATTCTACCTAAGCATGCCTGATATAAATATATACGAACTGCACGCTGCTGTTAATAGTTATCACAACTCACAAGAGTTACAATAATTTAAAACTAGCTCTTAATAACATTAAATTAAAGTAATAACTTTCTTAAATTATTATTGAAGTTTACAATACAAATTATATAATCTTCAAGTTTGTGTTTACTGGGGTATTATGCCGTGTTGTTACGACCTTTCGGGCCGACGTTTCGGATCCCATTGCAGGGTCCATCATCAGGGCTGATATGTTGTCTTAAATGTTGGTGTTGTGGTTAAGTATCGGCTTGCAATACCGTGCCGAAGTCATGATGTGTTGTATTGTGTTGTATGTATGATTCATCTGTTGTCTGATCACTATCTCTGCGGAGTCTGCGACGAGAATGACTTTGAAGCGCCGGATACCAAGATGTTTTTAATTTGAGACCATGATGATGGACCCTGCAATGGGATCCGAAACGTCGGCTCGAAAGGTCGTAACAACACGGCATAATACCCCAGTAAACACAAACTTGAAGATTCTGAGTGGCCGTGAAAACCTAAGAACATTCTTAACCAACCTCTATGGGGAGGAAGTTTATTTATCTACACGCCGGCTGGAGAGCTTAAGGAGTAAAAAAGAAAAGCTTCTTAGCAACTTAGCTTTTTTACAACGCTGTAAAGCACAGTCGGTGACACCATCTTTCATCAAATTGCGAAGACACATCCACACGGAGAAGGCTGAGAGAATATTCCAAAGAACTGAAGCTGCCCTTTTGAGAGAACGAGTGTGCAACATCCGCCTGGAATTGGACAAAATAACAAGAATTCTCTTTGACCTGCACCTGAGCCTGAGTGGTACATTGAATTACGAAGATTGGACGAAAGTGGACAGAATGACGTCAATGCAACAAACAATTGGTGGAGACTCGGCAAAAACGGAAATTTGAGTCACTCAGCCGACATAAGAAAAGCTCAACTAAGGAGCTGGATTCTACCAAAGTGGTGAAAAATGTATCCAGCCTTTCATTGGACAAGGCCGCGATATCAGTTTTAGCTAAAGGTTTGAATTTCGCCATAGTACCAAAAAACATTCCAGTTGACGACATAATCTGCGGCGTAGAAGAAGCATTGCGCAAGATTCCAGTGGCCATCGCAGAAGAAATTAGACAGGATACATGCGCTATATTAAGAAAGGCTAAGCCTCCGCGTCCCAATATATCCAAAAAGGAACACGCAGCTTTAAAGAGCCTTCGCGCAAACGAAGAGATCCAGATTCTTCCAGCAGACAAAGGCAATGCCACAGTGCTTTTGGACCAAGTAGACTACATAACGAAGATGCGGGGACTTTTGGAAAGCAGCACTTATAAGAAAATCAAGAAGAATCCAACGGATAGAATAGACAGAAAAACTAGGGAGCTGGTCAAAGCTTCCAGTATTCCAGCCGATTTGCATTTCAAACTATTTGTGCAAGCATCAAAAACACCAGCAATCTACGGGCTTCCCAAAATACATAAGGATGGAGTGCCACTAAGACCAATTGTGAGCGCAATAGGAGCGCCAACATACAAGCTGTCACAATATTTGGCCGGTCCCCTACAGATGCAGACGGGGAAGACGTCCTCATGGGTGAAAGACTCAGCACACTTTGTCAATATGTTAAAAGAAATAAAGTGTGAAAGGGGTGATATACTAGTCAGTTTTGACGTCATATCCCTCTTCACTAATGTGCCTGTGGACGACGCTATGAGTCTGTTGGAAGAAATTTATGATGAAGACATCTGCGCACTGTTTGAGCACTGCCTGACGAGTGGATACTTTTCTTTCCAAGGTGAGCTCTTCCAACAAGTGGAAGGCGTAGCGATGGGTAATCCACTTTATCCGGTGATTGCTAACTTTTTTATGGAGAAATTCGAAGAAACAGCACTGGACACAGCATCCTTTACTCCGAAGGTCTGGTGGAGATACGTCGATGACGTGTTTGCAATCTGGCCGCATGGTGAAGACAAACTAGGTGATTTTTTGGAGCACCTTAATTCACTACATAACAACCTGAAGTTCACCATGGAGATAGAGAAAGACAACGTGCTGCCTTTTCTTGATGTTGAAATAAAAAAGAAAGCCGATGGGAGTTTCGGACACAGAGTTTATAGGAAGCCTACACATACGAACCGTTATCTACATGCGAACTCCCACCATCATCCTGCTCAAAAAAGAGGTCTCATCAACACTAGGCCACGAGGGCCAAAAGGATGTGCCAAGACGAATATCTACAGGAGGAAATGATAACACTCAGCGACGCAATGGTTACCAGAAGCGACAGATACAACGCGTCATAAGTATGAGGTCTGTTCGCCCTGAAAAACATACAGAACCTGATTGCAAAGGCATCGCCTTTCTGCCTTTTGTCCAAAGCGTTACAGACAGAATTGCCAGAGCTCTCAAGAAAAGAGACATTAAGACAGTTTTTGGTACCAACTTCAAAATTAAGGATATGTCGAGATCAGCGAAGGATTGAGATCGCTTAGAAAAAGACGGTGTGTATAGACTCGATTGTCAAGACTGCGATAAAGTATACGTGGGGCAAACGGCGTGTACCATTTCCAAAAGGGTCAACGAGCACAAACGGGCATGCTAACTCGGTCATCCAGAAAAATCAGCACTGGCTGAGCATCTTCTGGATACCGCCCATCATTTTGCATTCGAACCGAAAATCCTTGGAAAGCCTAAGAGTCACCATGCGCGTCTTATCAAGGAAGCACTAGAAATCTACAAGCATCCGCTAAACATTAATAGAGATGATGGTCTCAAATTAAAAACATCTTGGTATCCGGCGCTTCAAAGTCATTCTCGTCGCAGACTCCGCAGAGATAGTGATCAGACAACAGATGAATCATACATACAGCACAATACAACACATCATGACTTCGGCACGGTATTGCAAGCCGATACTTAACACCAACATTCAAGACAACACATCAGCCCTGATGATGGACCCTGCAATGGGATCCGAAACGTCGGCCCGAAAGGTCGTAACAACACGGCATAATACCCCAGTAAACACAAACTTGAAGATTCTGAGTGGCCGTGAAAACCTAAGAACATTCAAATTATATAAAATTACGACTATTACTTACTTTGCAAGGAATAACGGTCTGTATATATATGATATCTTTTTCCAAGAATTATTGAATTAAATAATTTGATATTCAATATAACTAATAATATATCTTGCGCGTATAATAGTAACACAGGGGTAAATGTGTGTATTAAGTTATAATACCAAAAAATTCCAATTTAGGGCGCAGCTTTAAGTTCGATTTTATCAGATCCAGGAAAGAATGTGGCTGCTGGCACTGACATGTGAGTGTTTGACCTATTCTGAAAATAACAATATCGCTATCCCAACACTCTAAAATAGAGAAATTTCCAGACATCTGTCAAATGTCAATATTTCTATCTATGTGACCAAAAAACTGGCTTTGATTCAATATTTTAGCTCTTTGGATGAAGAAATTGGTAGATATGTGTGAAACAAACTGACTTTAAAACAATATTATTATTACTTTTTTGAAAATATACTAGGTTACCTGCGCGACTTCGCACGCCTAGATATTTAGTAACTTTAAGGCATACATTATCAATTTGTGTATTAACCTTAACATATAGGTATATGTCATCGCGGAATTTTTATAGAGTTTTTTGAGTTCTACAACTTCTCTGTAGTATGTATTTAAATATTATCTCTTACCGTTAAGGCAGCGTTCGTAAAAAACGCATCGCTCGACCATTTTTTCGTCGACTTTAGTTGTAAAATACGCCACCATGAAAAGCCCTTTTATTTTAACAGGAATTAGCCATTCATTGTCCACCCTGAAAGTACATTCTAAATATTGGTGAAAGAATTTTTGAAATCGGAGGAGTAGTTTCGAAGATTACCTCCTATATCCAAATTTACAAACTGGACTTCTTTACATATTAGTATAAATTCATTCAAAATTCATATTTTATATTATTATACGTAAAATTCCGGATTGAAATGACTGGTTTTCATGATCATAGAAATATCGGTCGACATCAAATAAACATTCAGACACCGTGGAGGTCCGATATTACTATATATATATATGTAACAAAATATTGATGTACCTATTTTAATTTAAAATGATTTATATATGCCATTACTGCACAACTGTTGTATGTTGAAAAGCGATATTGCACGCTGTGCATTTTTCTACA
>JADDOH010003529.1:0-27697 GCA_016648135.1 Agrypnia vestita
TGAATGAGTAAAGTTTAGATAATAATTCGTAATGCATTTCTTGTACTTTTGATTTAGAGTGATAAGACCTTTACAACTCTAACGTCCAATGCAACACTGACATCTGTGTTGGTTTCTGTTTCGCCCGCGCTATTGGCCCTATCTAAATCAAATTTTTATTTTTGCAAGAGTCACACAAAACCTCTTAGGGCCGGTTGTTTCAAGTTGGATTAAAGTAAGCGTTCTTTTAAAGCATAGATTTTTACGTTCTCCACCAATCAGACGATCCGTTTTCGGAAAAATCTATGCTTTAATCGACCGCTTACTTTGATCGAACTTGAAACAACCGGGCCTTAGCCCGGTGTTGTTTCAAGTTCGTCAAAGTAGCGTTCTTTTAAAGCATAGATTTTTACGTTTCTCCCCAGCAGACGATCCGTGTTTTCGTAAAATCTATGCTTTGATCGCCCGCTTTCTAAGGCCCGGGTTGTTCAAGTTCGATCAAAGTAAGCGGTCGATAAAAGCATAGATTTTTACGAAAACGGATCGTCTGATTGGTGGAGAACGTAAAATTTCAGTTTAAACTCTACGCTTACTTTGATCGAATTTGAAACAACCGGGCCATAGTCCGTCTAACTTATCTGAAGAATGGCCAAATTTGGAACTAACGACGCCATATTGGATTATCTACAGCTGACAGACCTTTGACAGACTTTGTTTACAGAGAGGTTCACGACTGTTTCGATAGTTTTTTAAGAACATTTTAGATTGTCACCATGCCAAAAACCATTAAAAGCGGTGTTCGGGAAATAATCTTGAAAATGCACACGTTTTTTGAAGAGGAACAACGTCTAAAAGCCCCAATTATACCGTTTGATTTTGTTCATAGACTTATTGCCGCCACTTCAGGTTAATGCTGCCATGCAATTATAATGATTTTCCCATACTTAGTTTTTTATTTACTATTATACAATTTCTTCAGGTATTTCTGAATCGGCAATTTACAAAATAGTTAAAGAAGGTAAAGTGGCCGTGGAAATGGGCATTAAAATATCTACACCCGGAAAAAAGGATAAGTGGAAAAATTGAATTAGAAGCCGTAAGATGAGAAAAGTTTTAGAACATATTTTATTCGATAATTTTTTACATAGAACTTTTATTTTTTATACTTTTTATTACAAAATTCATTAACGAGTTCATTTGTATAAACATCTTTTTTCAAAAATAAACTTTTTTATTTATACACATTAAAGACTGGTTGCATCAACTTACTTTATAGCAATAGTTCATTTAAAGCATAGATTTTTACGAGAGCAAGTTGTTTGATCGGTGGAAAATGCAAAATATCTATGCTTTGAACGAAAGATTACTATAAACCAAGTTGATACAACGGCCCTAAACCGATTGATATCCTTAGGTGTTACTGAGTTAAACATGGTGGTCATGATCATTAGGTATGAGACACCGAATAAAACCGGCGCCACACTGCGCGGATCTTTCGCCGCGTCTCTTCTGTCGTGGAACATCGCTACATTTCTTTCCATACAATATGTGCTTATTAAACACACTACGCGGATGATCGGTCGATCTATTTGCTTTGCCGATTTGGCGCAACGGAAAAAACGCGGCGGAAGATCTGCGTAATGTGGCGCCAGCCTAAAAGAATTATTATTGTTTGTTTTTTTTCCTGAAAATGGTATTTTTCTTTGATTTTGAAAAAACGCCATTTTGTGACGTTGTGTATTTTACGAATGTTTATTTTGATAAATTTATTTGTACGTTAGTTTACATTTTTTGTTTTTTATCGTGTCGTATACTGCTTAATAACTTGTTTAAGAAAAAACGAATTTGCATAAAATTCCCTACAAATTAGATAATTTTTACACTATGGGCAGTACCACAACGATTGGGACGCCCTCCTTTATTCTCCAGATAAGTTGGACGGACTATACTTTGATCCAACTTGAAACAATCGGCCCTTAGCGGTTGACTTATAAAGATCAGTAGTAAAATAGTACGTCTATGGTAATAAACAAAGTATTTTGTATTATAATTTTTTTTTGTCTATGGTTATTACGCGTATTTTGCCGCGAAAGTATTTACTTGTCAATTTTGACCTGTCAGAAGTTGTAACTCGACCGAAACTTATTGCGGCATTGTCATTCGGTCTATTTCCAATGAGATGGACGGGAACAGCGAAGACTTGCAAATAAAGCTGGCCAGGAAGTATCTAAAGATGAAGATCTTGGAGGACGATCTCACGTTCAGGGGGCACGAGCGGCAGAGGGCTCACGTTCACGACCTGCTGGCGAGGACCGTGGAGGCGGGAGAGTCCAACTCTGCCCTCATTATTGGGCCCAGGGGTTCGGGCAAGACCACGGTAATTCATTTGGCTCCGTTCATTACTAAGTGACTTAATAACACAAATTATACCTAAAGATACAAAAGGAGTTTTTAGTTCTGTCCATATCACAAAGAAAAATTATCCTATAGGAAGTGAAATAATCTAAAACTCAAAGTTAAATATTAGCACAACCACATATCTGATATATCATTGTGTTTTTTCCAAACGTTTTTGAGTTAAGAATGTAATATTTTTGTACATTGTTAATTCTACTACGTACCAATCAATACATCGTCATTGTTTGACTATCAATTATTTTTTTACAATGAAAAGTGATACATTTTCATTTTATATATTTTTATTTCAACAGTGCCAGAATATCCCTCTTAAATATGTTTGTTTTATTAAAGAAATAAGGTATAATCTGTCAAAAGTGACGGACTTAGGCCCGGTTGTTTCAAGTTCGATCAAAGTAAGCGGTCGATAAAAGCATAGATTTTTACGAAAACGGATCGTCTGATTGGTGGAGAACGTAAAATTTCAGTTTAAACTCTACGCTTACTTTGATCGAATTTGAAACAACCGGGCCTTATTGTGTTTTTATTTCAGCTTAAAATTATTTTTTTATTTTGACAGCGCCACCTGGTAGCATTGATTACTTACATTGTTACGTAGAGAAGTATTTTTATTGAAAAAAAAAAGAAAAATTATATTCCAAAAATAACAATATTGGGATCTTAAGAATGTTATCCCAACACTTAATAGACGAGAGTAAAAAGAAAAAATAATCGTGACGTAGATATACGTCGGTGTTCAGCATCCGTTGTACTCAAATAAGGAGATTTGTATATTTTCACTTATCTCTCAAATGTTTGATGTCTACAATGCATTTAGAAAAGGGATTTATTTCTCCGGTGCCTTCTTATCCGGGCGGTTTGGTCTGACAGCTTCAAACGGATTACCAAAGCACCTATCGCAAGCGTAACCTCACAATTCTCTTGTTTCGACTAAAATTACATGAAATAAGTACTAGTGCTGAATTTAAAGCTTTCAGAAATAAGATTATTTCATATGCACTTATTAATTTCTTCTCCAACAGCGTCCTGATGTAAAATTATTGAAGAATTGTCATTGTTGCGTTATTTATAGTTTGACGTTTGACGGATAACCGTCATGCACTTCTTTTTCCCTCTCTCTCTCAAGTAGAAACTGAAAGAAACAATCACCTACGTCTCGTTTTTTTTTAATGTCATCCTTTAAGTGTTAGGATAACAATCTTATGATTCCAATATTGCTATTTTTGGAATACGGACGGGTATCTCCTTTGCTGTCGACATTTCACCCAAGAATATTTACTATTCAAAATTTAATGAGTTTTATTTACCTAAAGCTTTTGCTACCAGCTAAGATGATCTGATCAATATACCAAATGATCCGCTAATATCAATAGTGGATTATTTTACGTAATTCAGATTTGACAAAAAGAATTAGGACAATGTTCTTAGGTTTTCACGGCCACTCAGAATCTTCAAGTTTGTGTATTATGCCGTTTTGTTACGACCTTTCGGGCTGACTTTTAGAAAACACAAACTTGAAGAATTACTGACCTTGGTACATTTTTTCATAATATTAAGAATTTATTTTTATTCTGTCAGTACAAAGTTTATACATGTCTTTTACAGAATGTACAAATTGATTATTATGTAAAACCAGGGTTCGAAAAAATCCGATTTTAATACAATAAATCAGATTTTTTGATATATATCCGATATATTTCAAAATTTGGATATATATCCAAACTTTTTTCTCCTTTTTTGCACACGTCAATTGATACAAACTCGAAATAATTAGGAAATTAATTTTTTTATTTTGTACATGAATTATTATTTATCAATTAAATGAATTGCATACTGAAAAAAGCTAATATATGCAATGAACAAATAATGAAATAAAACAATCAACTTTGTTTTTTTCCACTTATATTTAAGCACTTGTTTCACTACATGTTTCGGAAACGTCCGTTTCCTTCATCAGGTGAATTAAGACTGAGGTATGTAGGAATGGTTGTCTGGTGTGTGTGTTGTGGATTCGGTAGAAGTGGAGGGGGTATCTAAGTGGTGGGAGATTGGGGAGGTTGGTTTCCCCGTTCTCCCTTCTTTCTTCAACCTCTTCCCACAAGTCTTTGATCATTTTATGTTAAACTATAGTGAGGTCTCTCTTAACCTTAATATTATCTGGTCATTTATTTTTATTTACTATCACATGCATGGCCTGTTTTCTTTCCTCAAATTGTACCTTGATCGGTCGGGCTCTTTCAGGATTCCTCTTTCCGATCCTATGAACCTTAGTTACTTTGAGAGTTGAAGATTCGTCGATGTGTTTAAATAACTGACACACCGCTCACATGAGAGGTTAGAATCACTTTCCGGTACATTAAACAGTATTATATTTTTTGCTCGTAAATTCCGTTCTTCCATTTCATTTATTGTCTCAAATATCTGGGTAGAAACAATTGGAGATGTTTGTATTGCTTTGTTAGATGTTAATATGCTCTTTAAAGCTGTGTTTTCGCCCTCTAAGATTGCTATTTGGGATGCTGCTTGACTGTTAGCAGTCATAATTTCATTACTTATTGACTTCACTTTTGCCATTTGATCCTTATTGAATTTATTACAGATGTCAATTTCTGGATTGATTCTACAGCTAACAATATATACTTTTGTGAATCCATTTGCAAGATTTTAAAATGATCATTTATAAAATTTGATAGATTTTGACGTGTTTCGAGTTAGTATTAAAAGAGGTTTGTCTATTTATCGAGAGATGGCGCTTCAATATTTATGTTTAACAAGGTTTTATATTTGCTAAATTTGTACGTACTTTTTGGTTTGTAGCGAGAGATTATCTGACAAATTAAACCGCTGTGCATACTAACATTGATCTGTCGCTTGAACAACACCTTAAGAAAAATTTAATGTTACGATTTAAATGATGCAAAAATGTCAAAAATATTTATCCGTAATCAGCGAGCACTTTAATTATTGTATTTCACTCTAGTTTTATCACTTTATAAGTCACTTGTACAAATATTTTTTTTTTTTTTTTATCAGACGACAGAAGTTTCACATGTTTTGACATTAAACCATAGACAGCTAAAAGTTGCTCTTTCTAATGTAGTGTTATGGGTGTTTGTTTCTTTGTGTGAAATAAAAAACGGATTATATGAAAAAAATTTAACTAAAAAACAACCGTAACACTTTTTAAAATACAACTAGCGCCATCTAGTAACGTCCGCAGATATCAAAAAAATAACTTGTAGCACTTTTTAAAATACAACTAGCGCCATCTAGTAACGTCCGCAGATATCAAAAAAATAACTTGTAGCACTTTTTAAAATACAACTAGCGCCATCTAGTAGCGATCGCAGATATTTAAAAAAACCTGTAGCCTTTTTTAAAATACAACTGTCGCCATCTATTAACGATCGCAGAAAGTTTTTTTGGATATATTTCGAAAATAAAAATCAAGCCATAAATATCATGATATATATATCCTCAAACCCTGTATCAAACTAAAAATATTGATTTGTAACACCGATATCGGTAGCCTACTGTTAATACCAATATTCTGCCGTTGATACAAGTAGCCTACTATTAATATCAATTGCCTACTGTTGATACCAATTGCCTACTGTTAATATCAATAGCCTACTGTTGATATTAATAGCCTACTGTAGACATTAAAAGCCTACCGTTAATATCAATAGCCTACTGTTGATACCAATAGCCTAAAGATGATATCAATAGTCTACTATTGATACCAATAGCCTACTGTTAATATCAATAGCCTACCGTTGATATGAATAGCCTGCTGTTGATATCAATGACTCGATTAACTGTCATCCACCATGCTGCATTACCTCTGATAACCTTGCAAGTTCATTTTGGGAGATATGCTTCTAATTTCAGCTTGTGAATTCAGTTCTCCACACTTTACAACAAAAACCGGGATTCCACGATGATTCGATAATTGTAAAACTGAATGGATTACTACATACGGACGACAAGCTCGCCTTGAAGGCAATCACGACGCAGGTAACTTATCTTGTTACTGACCAAAGTGTCCAAAATTATTTACAATTTTCTGTATTGTAATGTATTTTTTCTTGGTCAGATGTCGCTGGAAAACGTCATCGGAGAACGCGTGTTCGGTTCGTTCTCGGAAAACTTGGCTTTCCTCTTATCCTGCCTGAAGTCGGGTGAAGACAAGCACTGCAAGAGTGTTTTGTTTTTCCTGGACGAATTTGACATGTTCTGCTACACCCACGGCAGTCAGACGCTGCTGTACAATCTGTTTGATATCGCACAAAGCAGACAGGCCCCCATCTGTGTTTTAGGTAAGAGGAGCGGTTAGCCGCTCTCTAAAGCATTCCCAAATAGGAAAATCATTGATATAGAAAAAATATACAGTAGAGTGTCAATTATCCGAACGTCGATCAACCGAACGACCGCTTATCCGAACTACTATGGCCGCCCGACTCGCGCGTGCCTACCGCCTCCCGTGCTACAGTGCTTGTGCACTTGTCGCGACTTGTTAATTGTACTCGTATGTCACTTCCAAGTAGCCGCTAGGCGATAAACTAAATTTTGCCGCGTGAAAGTAAACTCTCGATTTAAAATGCCTTAACGTAAACGTGTTGTGCTTTCTATGAAAGATAAATACAAGATTAATAAACGGTTAGAGGAAAGCGAATCTGTCACCAAGTTAAGTTAAGTCACCAATGAATACCAATTTGGTAAGTCTACTATTAGGTATGGATACAAAAAAACAAAAGACGAGCATAAGTAACATTATATCCCAGCTTAATTCATCTAACGGATTGTAAAACGATGCTATGGATCAAGGCGTTATTGAAACTTTCAAACGGTATTATAGAAAAGAATTGTTACGTAAGTTACTTTTGGAAAAAGAACAGGAGGGAGAAGAAAGCCTGATAAGAAATCATAAAAAGATTGATTTGAAAGACGCATCCTATATGATCAGAGCAGCGTGGAGCAGTGTAAAAGAGCAGAACTTGAAAAAAGCGGGGAATAAAGTTTTGGTATAGTGGAAAATCCTCAAAGTGTGTGTGTAAATGAGAAACAGGAAGATATGTCTGAATTCAATTCAATTTCAATTTTTATTTATTACATAATATGTACATCACAAACTTTATGTTTAATGCATACATATTATGAATTTATATCTAAAAATATACAGAAAAATACACATATATATATACATACATGAAATGATAGAAATGCTCGATTGTGACGAATGTGATAAAGAAGAGGTTCAACAATGGATGGATATCGACGATGAAGATCCCGGTTATCAAATTATGCAGAATAGCGAAATTTTAGACCTCATGACTAATAAGGCTGACGCCACCGCTAGCACCTCATCAACCACAATTTCAGATAATGAAGATGAAAACATAATTGGTGCTTCTGAAGCGTTTACTTGCTTATATATATTGCCTTGCGTTGGTTTGAAACACAAGCTGAAAGCGACCAAATCATGATCAAATATCTGTCCTTAAAAAAGTATGTGACCTAGCCGCTCGTAAGCGGATAGGCTTGTTTCGGCAGACGAAGATTGAAGATTTTTTAAGCGTTAATTTTACCTAGTATGTACAATGTACATTACATGTTTTATTACAAGATTTTCTGCACTTTTTTTGTTTAATTCCTATTTGTCATTAAAGATATAAATGTAAATATGGTTTTCATCCACCTGTACGTAAATATGTATGGCTGAATCAATACAGTTTGATTGTCCGAAAATACCGGTTTTCCGAACACCCACGTCCCCCAATCAGTTCGGATAATCGACGCTCTACTGTATTTAATATTTTAACCGGGCGGATGCTGGCCGTACGTAACGCGGAATGCATCCTGTCTACTGCGCAATTTCGCGCACGATTGCTATTTTAGACACTTTTTTGTGATGGTTATATTCATGTAAAAATCAACAATAATCGCTAAGAAGTTGCAGTTTCTGGTTTCTCAATACACAAACTTCAATTATTACTTGTACAATAATTAATTATTCATTAGTATGAAAAAAAGTAATTAAATTTACTGTCAGAAATGTATGCACATGTTTATCAAATAAAAACATGGAAGCAATACCACTAAAGATATTGTATTTCAATATTTTCGTTCTAAATAAGTATATCAAAGAAAAAAAAAACTTTTTTTATTTAAAAATAACACATTTTTTAACAGATAAATTACAAAATTAATGCGCGATTCGAAAACGACATTTGGAATGATTTTTTGTCCGGTTTGCATGGCAAATGAGGTTACTTGACAAATAGAACTCGTTCATTCATTCAAAAACTTGAGATACAACCCATAAACATAGGTAAAATAGGCCGAATTCGCATACTTAGGGATACATATGCGAATTCGGCCTAGAGGATAGAAAACAGTTTTACGATGATGTCGTCAAACAAAATTACCAAGAGACCACCGAAAAAAATTAATATGATGAAGATTCGGATCATGAAGCATACTGATTACTTTACTCATAATCATATTAATAATTAACTAATCTTCATCGTGTGTGAACTTTGGAATATTTTATCATTTTGTTTGATTTTATAAAAATCAACACCTTTTTTATCTGTATTCTTTATTTATCTTTTGTTATTTTCATTTTCATTATATTATTATAAAAGAATAAAAAAATAAATAAAAATTCGGAACCCAAATAACCCTGTATAATAAGGCACAAGCTGTGAAAGATGATGCCGTAAGACAGACTTGTCCTCAGTCAGTTTTTACTTCCTTTCTTTTAACTCGTGGCGTCTGCTTGCTTGTTTTCTTGACGAAAAAACTTTGGATCGATTTTTAACCCTTTTCCCGTGATCCAATCGAGCTGAAACTTTGCAAGCGACTCGTGGCGACGATCAAAAAGATCTATCAAATTTTCGTTAAAAAATAATAATAATTATAGTATAAAAATGGATTTTTAGAAATTTTAATGGTTTTTTTTTAATTGGAATCATTACAAAAGTTTGATTACTACCAACGGCGCCGGCGGCCCGATAACGTCACGGGATATTTAAATTTTGAATTACTCCGTCGGTAGGTATAATAGGTACTTCACTGCGAATTTCGATAATTTATGACAATTGGTTCATAGATGACAGCGCACTTCGGTTTTTTGGGAAGAAATCAAATAATAATGAGATATTTTTAGAGATTTTTGACATAGATATTTGTCTAGACATGTTTCATTTTCAGTCAATCAATTATTACATGATGGTAAACTTAATTTACAAAGAAAGGGAGTAAAATGAAAATTTGGTTTTTATAGGTTAGTTTTTTTAATGTTCTTTCACATTTTTATCTATAACTCAGTTAAATTTTGTGCGATAATATTCATTCATATCTCAAATTACATGGAAATATTTAATAAAAGATTACCTCGAAGAACAGTACTGTAAGCCAAATATTTATCGCGTAATTCACATTTTTATAAACACCCGGGTCAGTTCTGAGTTGCAGGGGATGTGTTAACATACAGAGTATTCTAGAGTATTTCTAGAGTTGTGAATTTATGAAAACTAATAGATAAAGAAAGAAGACCACTAGAATGGCACATGCGCATAATGTGTATATCACAGCTACAACCACAATTACATAAAAATGGGGAAAAACTGAATTTGCATTCAAAAATTTAATTTAAGAATCTTTCAAGAAAAATTTTTTGATAAGATTTTTTTTGAGATTTTGGATTCGGACTGTGAGGTATTCCTCTATCCTATATCCTTAAAATTTGATATATGCTTAGTTAATATCAGTTAAGGATAAATTATATTATTAAGAAATATAAATGAAAATAATAATAATATGAATGTTTTTCTTTCCAGGTATAACATGCCGTTTGGACGTCATAGAATTATTAGAAAAACGTGTCAAATCCCGATTCTCTCACAGGCAAATATTCATTTTCCCAAATACACCATCTTCAGATGAGAACCAAAAACCTTTTGACGTTAGAATGAAACTTTTCCAAGATCTTCTAAGTTTGCCAAGTGAAATATCTAAACCTAGTAGACATGTTAAACAAGTAAAACAACATTCTGACTGCGTGGACAGTGATAATTATGAATGTGAAGGAAAGGCGAATTCTAGGAGAAATTCCGGAAGAGGAAGCCAATCAAATGAAGTTTGTACTCCGATCAAATCCGCAAAGAAAAAAAACATCAAAAAATTAATTGCAAGCAAAAAACTAAATTTACAAACTTCAGATTCCGATGTTGAAAGGGAAACTACAGACTCCGAGGTGGATGATCCTAATTTAAATCAGTTTGAAATAAGTCACAATATTTTATTAAAATGTCATTCCAGTTGGAAGGAATTTGATAGACTGGATCCAATTTTTGTGTCGTTCTGGAATGAGAATGTCAAAAGTATCAGTGAAGACAGCACCTTGCGAAATGTGATGGAGAGGCTGTACGACATCGATGTCAGCGAGCAAACCTTTAGGAATATTCTGGTAAGTGGTTTTAGAACGACCCTCGGTTACTACTAGGATGCGTCGTAACTTTAACGGGCATTCTTATTAAGATACAGTAGAATCTCATTAATTCAAAATTTAAGGAACCCAAAAAAAATTTGAATTATGCAGAACCCCGTTAATTCGGGGTTCAAGGTACCAAAAAAAATCATGATGCGATTGTGAAATTTGCCGAAAATCATAAATTTCATGAAAAAAAAGTTAATTTATGAAAAATTTGTGTCTCTTTTTGCATATTTAAAGAACACCTTTCGAAAACGATATATATTTATTATGGTGATGCAAAGATCGCAACATTTCTATTACTAATTCTAACATAACATCTACGGCGCTACATCCCGTGGTGGAACTTGGCCTCCAATAGATTAATTTCAAACCTGTCAAACTTAAAACTTTAAAACTGGCGGCATTACAATGTTATACAATAACTGTCAAGACACAGAATATCAATATTGCTTATTGCAGAAAACAGCCAATTGGCATATTTCTTCTCACTATTTGAAAAATTAATGGCTTTTTTCAATTTTGTCACGTTTGGATGGCCGTAATCGAAAATGTTTAGTTGTCTTTGAATTTATGGAATGCTTCTTCAATCTTCACTTGATTAAACTTTTGATTCCATCTTTTATCTAACTCAGATCAACACAGCACAGTTAGTAGAAACACAATTGTCCAAAAATACGTGAAATAATAATTCAAGTCCTAGATAGACACCTTCTTACAAAGAAAATTAAACATTTTTAGTACAGCATATGCCAAAACAGGAATTTAATAAAGTTAAAAATAATGCATTAAGCAAGTACGAGAAATTAACGCAAACTAAAACTATTCATATCAAAGCAGCCAACTGAAGAAAGCGTGCATTTAGGATTCCCCAATTTTGGGGATTGCAGCATAATATGTGTAGATAAAGTGGATTCACCGCTAAGTACACCCGACACGAGCGCACAATCAAAAAACCCCGCTCATAATTAGCGTTTTATAACTTGTTGAAAAATTTCAAGTTATGTGACTTAAAATGAATTGAATTATGGTGCAAGGATCTAAAAATTATTTCGAATTACCAGGCTTTTCGAATTATCGTGTTAATCGACTATGAAATTAACATTTTGGGAGTTGTGCGTTTTGAAAATTTTGAATTATGGCGAATTTGGATTTATCGGGGTTGGAATTAATAGGGTTTACTGTATTGATATTTTTTCATTAGTTTGTCATCATTCAGAAAGGCTGTCATTGCGCTACTATGTTTTAATTTATTTTTTTAACATTTCTTCATTTGTTAGTGTATCCAAGTGCGGGACTGGTATTAATATACCTTTCACATTAACTTTTTGTTAATTGCAAAAAAGGTAATAAACCCCGATCATATTTCATTGTCAAATAAAATCAAGCTCGTGTTTTTTTACAACAAAGGATATAACGGCGCACGTGTACTAGCCGCTCGGATTTGTATCTGTGTTTTTAGTGTACTTTAGTATTTTTATTACAATAAAGTAAGTTTAAAAAACTGAGATAAGGTAGGTTAAAAGGTTTCATGTTTAGGGAATCCAAGAACTTGAGTTGAAATGTGATTATTTACCAGTTCATTAGTAGGTATTCAACTACTACTATTGTTTTTCATGAAATAGATATCTAGCGAAGACACTTAATTAATACCTACAAATGAATTGTATTGAAAAATATTCAACAGTTTTTGAGAAATGGTGAATTTACAAAAAAAATTTGCTAAACTCTGGTTTTTCCCGCTGCACTTTAAAGTTTGTATGGGCGTTGAAAAAATTATTTGAAACGTAATTGTGATCCAATATGAATTCTGAAGTTCGCTAAGGACTTATAAAAATATAACTTATTCAAAAAGTCATTATTCAAAATCTCAATAGAGTGAAGCCACGAAAGTCGAAGCGCGAAGTGGCGAGGGATTACTGTAAAATGTAATAAATTTGTTAATTTCGTAGTAAACTTAGGCATGCGATAGTAAATCCCATGGTAATGATGCAATTAAGTATGGTTTTCGGTTTCTCAAATGTCATGTCAAAAACGTGTTTCTCGCAGTTCCAATTGGTGTGCAAGCTATCCAGCGAGCATCCGCAACTGGAGGCCGCAGACGTGATTCAGGCCTGCCAGAACATTCTCAACGTGGACGACAAAGTGCTTGTCCTGCTGTCGCTATCTATTCTGGAGCTCTCCCTCGTCATAGCGATGAGACATCAGACTGAAATATTTGATGGTCAACCGATGAATTTTGAGATGGTTTTAAATCGGTTAGTTTCAAGTTTGATGATTTTTATATATTTCTTTTCAATTTCAAACAGTATTAAGTATTCCTTTGATTTCTTCTTTCTCTTTTACACGTATAACAATTGAAAAAGTTAGTAACTTGAGACAGAGAATTGTTGGAACACTATATAAGTGTCTCATAGGTAGTAGCAAAAAAATTACAGGCAGATTCCTGCCTTGATAATGAGTCGAAAGTGTTCAAGCAACCACGACCTAATATCAAATAGTTATGGAGATATTCAATATCAAAATTTGCATATTTTTTTTTCAATATTTCTGACTTATTTTTTGCAAAAAGATGATTTCGTCTCTCTCTTTCACACTGTGAAAGAGAAAGAAGAAATCAAAGAAATACTTTTTATGAAATATGCGACACTCTGTATGTTATCCTTTAGCAGAGTTGGACAAATATAATATTGCATTATATCATGAGATAGTTCTATAGAAATAGAATAAAACATAATTGATTGTCTAAAATAACATCACATTTTTTTCAGATACACCAAATTCATCAACTGCAATTCTTCATCGCAATCCGTCCCACGCGCGGTCGTGCTGAAAGCCTTCGAGCACCTCCGCTCCATGGAGTTGCTGGCCCCCGGCAGCAAAGGAGAAGCGGATGGGCGGCTGCAGAAAGAGTACCAGATGCACCGTCTTCTGCTCACACCTGCGCAGGTCTCTGAGGCCGTCAAGCACTATCGGGCCCTGCCCACGGAGCTGGCGCAGTGGGCTGCAAGCGAAATTGTTTGATGTCTTCAGTGTCTTGCATCTTATCACTGACTTACCATTCTATGGTTAGTAAAAGTGAGCTTCTATAATGATTGGATTTTCAAATGTCAAGTTAAAACTAACTTGATTTGAACTAGGACCAATGTTCTTCTGATAAGAATTGTTGCAAATTGCCAATAAGACAATATTAATAATATTTCGAAATTATCGTGACTAACTTTGTGGAAGTTCATTGTAATATATTTTTAGAAATTAAAAATAACAACATTGTTTTCTTCTCACTATATCACTTTAATTAAAAAAAGTTTTAATTATAATGTAAATAACGTATAAACGTAAAAAACATTATAATTAAAACTTTTTTTTAATTAAAGTGTTATAGTGAAAAGAAAACGACGTTGTTATTTTTAATTTCTTAAAAATATATTACAATATTAATGTTACAAAATATATTCAGGCTTCATGAAGAGCGGTTTTGAATGTTTTTTTATTTATTTAATATTCACGGAAGACCAACAGCACAACAAAGAAGCATAGAAAACATTAATATAATATAGATGGCCAATTACAGGTCTCCACTTTTAGAAATATGTTAATAATGATAAATATGTTATGAAATAAACTTAGACATATTAAGAATACTACTACAAGAAAGAATAAAAAATTTAAGTAATAGAAAAAGAGACTTAATTAGTATGCAGAAAAACTTAGGTATGTTAAGAATAAAAAAGAAAGAAAAAGAGACTTAATTAGTAAACAGAAAGAATTCTGCACTCAACATTTTCCTTGATGTTGTGTGGCTGCAATAAACAGATCAATAACGACGATAGTTGGACAAAGTGAAATTGAGGTGAAAGACTGGGTTGTATCTACGAGACTACAAGGAACATGGAATTTTAGTCCATTTAGGGCCGGTCTTATAAACGTCCATTAGTTCAATTTCAGACCAAATAAACCGAAATTTGATACAAATGTCATATTTTTCGTCTTATAACAATCCGTTAGTCAAATTTTACCGAAGGCCGATACCGATAGTCGAACCACCAGTTTACCATCCGTTAGTTGAAATTGACAGATTGACATATTATTTTTTAAGGTTAGATCCGTTGTCAATTAGCGTTTCACGCTATTTGTCTAACACGTACATAAATACTGTGCTGACTGCAGCTACATTTTCAAGGAAAAATGTTTTCAGATGGCGATATCGAGCTATTAATGTATTCAAGTTCGTCAAATGAAGAACAAATTCGACGATATATGAGTGGATTATTTTAATATTTTACATGATGAAGATTTTATCTACCTTTTTCGCTTGTCGAAAAAGTCTGCTTAAGAGCTTCTAGAAGATATTGGGCAAAATTTAAAAAGGTGCACGCGTAGGAATCTGAAATTATCACCAACCACACAATTGCTTGTTGCCTTGAGATTCTATGCTCTTGACAATATTATTAGCTGCTGGAGACTTAGTTGAGGTTTCAAAGGCTTCTGCCAGTGTAGTGTTGTGGGAAGTATCCCAAAAACCCGGTGCGAGCTAGAAATTTTAGGTTATGTTTATAGAATTTATGTTTACTTGACATAGAAAAGACATATAATTTGCCTCTGATAGTTCTAAAATCATAGACAAGAGCAGTACGATATTGCGATACATACGGATGATCAAAAAAGTTCTATAAGACGAGCGTCGGTAATATTTACTAACGAACGGCAATCTGTTCGTTAATTGTCGATTTCCTAACGGATATTTGGTCTTTGGTTTATAAGACCAGCCCTTAATAGTTCAGGACAGTCAACGTTGCCCAATACCATTTTTAATAAATACATCAAATCACCTATTTCCCGACATTTATATAATGGTAGGTTGTGATATTTTTTGCATGAACTGACATAATCGTCAGAAACGTAATTTTTGAAGTTGAGAAAGCGAATATGTAAATGTTTTTTGAATTTGTTCTAAGCGATTTACATAGATCATATACTGGGGATTCCATACTTGCGATGCGTACTCAAGTTTACTTCTTACTTAAAGTAAAGTACTTTCAATGTCTTTACACACTTAAAATCATTAGATATTCTCATGATAAAACCTAAAGCCCTATAAGCCTTATAATAGAATCAATATGTTCATCGTATAATAATTTGCTATCATTGATCACCCCTGAATCTCTGATTGATGTAGCTCTTTCTAATTGTTCTCCCTTTAGTATATAGTTAAATGATACTATATTCTTTTTGCGAGTGAAAACTACACAACATTTCGAGGGATCCAAGTCAAGTTTATTCAATTTACAATAATTATCTAGCCGTAGCAAATCAATCATCTTGTAAATTTAACGAATTGTAAATACAGTCGAACTCGGTTATAACGAGCTCGGATATAAGGAGATCCCGGCTATAATGAGAAAAACTGTGAATTCATTTTGATTTGCGCATATTCCCATACAATCGGTCTCGGCTATAAGGAGCGCGAT
Organism: Agrypnia vestita; assembly: GCA_016648135.1. Classification (NCBI taxonomy): domain Eukaryota; kingdom Metazoa; phylum Arthropoda; class Insecta; order Trichoptera; family Phryganeidae; genus Agrypnia; species Agrypnia vestita. Next base: position 16,366 of record JADDOH010003529.1, read on the forward strand.
TCCCGGATATACGGAGCAAATTTTAGAAACTCTGCAAACATATTTGCTACGACCACTATAAATTGGTGTGCGAGGGAGGGCATCCCTGTCGCGTAACAGAAGTTGCCAGGGTGTAAATTTAATACACAATACATAATGTATGGAATGTCCGGTGACCGGTGTCGTAGCCTTTAACAGAAATTTGGTCGGGCAGCACTAAAGAAACCATGCAGTAATGGCGGCCGTTCTATCTGTCAAACGGTAATATCGGTCCATTATTTGCTTTTTCAGCTTCGCAAAACTTTAATACTTCATTGGCAATTTTTCTTGCATCCCTGTTTAGGATGGTTTGGACATAATAATTCAGTGTATATTGGTAATCAAGATGTCACAGCTCCCGAGCAAATACAAAATTATGCTGAATGATAGGGCGAGGGGTTACCGCCGGGTGCGGGCAGGGCGGGTTTTAGTTCCAAAGTCGCCGTACACCAATTTACGTTGGTCAAGCAATAACAATGAACTTTTTCACTTTGCTTTTAAAGCGGCTCGCACTTAATGAGGGTTCATTTTATAATGTACACAAACTTGTGTCCAAAAATCCCACATGCGCAGGCAAGTAATAGTTTACTGAAGGTCGAGAATACTGGTCATATAACTCCGATTATTAGGGGTTTCCAAAATGTTTATGGTGACAGTTGTTTATTTTATTATATTATTTATTATATCTATATTATAATTACTCCAACCAATGTCGTACGTTTCTGCATTTGGATGATGATTTCTATTTGTATACAATAATTTTGCCGCGTTGCCTATCTGGTCCTGTGGCGCAACGAATACCACGTCTGACTGCGGGTCAGAAGATGCCAGGTTCGAATCCTGGCAGGAGAATATTTTTTTTACGGTCAAGAATATATTTTTGTTATTTTTTTTTATTTTTTTTTTTTATTTTTTTTCTTTTTATTAATTTTTTTTTTTTTTTTACATCTCAGACCCACAAAACATCACATTGATATTTGTCTGTAGGTGCATCAATACATATATATAAATAAATTGTATATACCAGAAATACATTCATATTAATTAATTACAATAGATCTTATAAAACTCAAATACAAATCTACAATACTATACAACAATACAAGAAAAATACAAATATTACCAAAATCAAAATAAGTCTCTTTTATTTAATAACATATTCATTAATTCTGTATTTTGCCCTTTTTTATTAATATCCATTTTGACACGACATGGGATTTTATTAAATATTTTTGGTATGACATATTTTAATGTTCTTTGTCCATATTTATTTATGACCTTCGGTATTCGTAGTCCTTCTTTAACCGTAAATCTGGTACTATGTTTATGAATCAATCTATGCTTATATGTCCCATCTTCATGATATCGTGTAATTAGTTTGTACCACAAGATAGCATTAATTGGCATAGAGCCTTGTTTCTTGAAGAGTTCCTGTATATCTTTAGTAGCACTTTCTTTATTTATTAATTTTATAGCCGAATTTTGAATATTTTGAATTTTTCTAATATTAGTTTTGCAAGTTAGACCCCAGCTAGTTATTCCATACCTTATTACCGATTCCGCTAAAGATTGATATATAGTTTTCATAGTCTGTATCGGAACATAGTATTTAATCTTGTGCATACATCCCAATACAGTTCTCAACCTCTTACATACCTTATTTACCTGAATATCCCATTTGAAAAATGTATCTATGGTAATACCAAGATATACGTATTCATTAACTAATTCAATTTTTTCACAATTACACGATGCATTAATTCCGGAATGCAAGCAATCAAAATTATGGGAAATAATATTTATTTGATTACTCACAGTTATATGAGGTGACCTTACATGCATGACTTTAGTTTTTTTTGCATTAATAATTAAACCCATATCATGAGACCATTTAAGTAAAGCATTATAATCTTCTTGCATACAATTTTCCACCCATCTTACATCCTTGTGGGAGATAACAATATGTTGAAATATTAATTACATTTTTGGTTTTGAACATTCATGAACATTCATTTTTTATGTTTTAATTTTTTAACACTGACGCTATTTATGTTATAGAACTCCATTATTTTAAATTCAAAAATAAAAAATCAAAACACGATTTTTTTGAGTTCAAATTTATTTTACCACACACAGGACGATCGTTTCGGCTTATTAAGCCTTTATCAACTGTTGAACATAGTACATATTATTGAGTTTATATACAAAACATTTGGTGCAAATTTGGACAAACCCTCAAGTATATTACAAAGAATACATTATCTAAATTGGGTGCAAATTTGGAAAAACCTCAAGTATATTTAATACAAAGAATAGTTTCTAAAACACATTATCTAAATTCGGTACTTAAATTTTAAATATCAAAAATTAGGGAATAACATGGTTACTACAAACAATAATCTGGGCAATGAAAACAAAAATACAGGTGTGTTAAGTGGTTAAAAGAATTTCACGAAATTTGATCATTATGGGAATATTTCAGCTAATATAAAATGAGTGAACATATATTGTTTAATTTAAGTGGAAATAATAGGAATACAAACAATTGATTTCTTAAATAATAATTATGTATGTATATATATAATAGATATTTGGTATCTCAAAACAATTATGTAGTATTAAACATATTTAAAAGGGGGGAATAACAGGTGTGTATATAGACTCAATAATATGTACTATGTTCAACAGTTGATAAAGGCTTAATAAGCCGAAACGATCGTCCTGTGTGTGGTAAAATAAATTTGAACTCAAAAAAATCGTGTTTTGATTTTTTATTTTTGAATTCATTTTTTATATTAACTCCAACCAATGTCGTTTCTGCATTTGGATGATGATTTCTATTTGTATACAATAATTTTGCCGTGTTGCCTGTCTGATCCTGTGGCGCAACGAATACTACGCCTGACTGCGGATCAGAAGATGCCAGGTTCAAATCCTGGCAGGAGAATTTTTTTTTTACAGTCGAGAATTTTTTTTTTGTTGAAATTTTAATTACATTTTTGGTTTTGAACATTCAAATTGTTTATGTAAAAATTAAACAATGATTAATTTTTTATAATGTTGTATAAAAGTAATCAACACTGCAAGAAAAGAAGAGAGTAGGTACCTACCTATCGAACTATGGTTTATTCCGCTCTGACTTATTAATCGGTTAGAAATTTTGGATAAATACTTTGTCTTAATTATAATTAAACTACCCGTAATTAAGAGTAGAAATTTACCAGATACAATTGACTGCGAAGCGGCTGACGTAGGCATAGGTAAACAATTGTGTTTGCTGCACAGCAAACACATTTGGCCGCGAAGCGGCCACAATAGCAAGAATGGAAGTTTGCCAGTTACAATTGGTCGAGAAGCGGCTGACGTAGGCATAAGTAAACAATTGTGTTTGCTGCACAGCAAACACAATTGGCCGCGCAGCAGCTATTGGCCCGCAGGGCCTAGCAGGAAGCAATCGGCGAAGCCGATTGCTTTCCTGCTAGTTAGCATTTAAAGCCTAATCATTTAAATGCGAATTGTTCTATCGGAAACATGTTCACTAACAAACGAAAGTGTCTAGGTTCGCGAAAAATTCAAAATTATCGGTGTCAAAAAGTCTGTAAAAAGTTTTTACAATCGTCTTCTACAGTTTCATCGCTCTGGAAAGATAAGGATGTTTATTTAACTGCTCTTGAAAATAATATCACACAATCAAAAAAATTTGTGAAAAAAGTGAATCCCGGATATAATGAGTCCCGGCTATATGGAGCAAATTTAGTTGGTCCTGTCGCGTTTGTTGTAACCGAGTTCGACTGTACTAGAAATTGGTTTAAAAAATTTCATATAGTCGGCAAAAATTAGGACATTAGAGTGACTTAAGACAGTAAGTATGTAGAAAGCCTCTCAGCCACTACACACCTCGCTAGTTATATATAAATACCTGTTGTAAGGTAAGTAGCTTTTGTTATTCATACCGAATATTTCATTTAGAAGTAAGTACTTCTAATTATTTGGTGATCCCACAAGAAGAAATGTGATTTCTGAAATTGTATTTTTGCCATGAAAATAAGTCAGAGAATTAACAAAATGAACAAGAATTTCCGAATCACAAAAATAATTGATGATATTCAGAAAGGTAGAGAAATCTTGAAGTGATGCAACATCTGGCCATAGTCCATGACATGCCGAATTTCATCTCAATTAACATATAGGTAAGTACTCTGTAAATAATATCTATAAAATTTGAGGGTTTTTCTTAAAGGTTGATAATTTTTTATTTGATTTATATATGCCTGGATGTGAAATGGTCATGGAAGAAAAGCAGACGTATCCAAGCCCAGGATTATTACTTACTGATTAGACCAATCAGAGCACTTGAGACATACTGTCCGCAAAGTGACTCATCAAATGTGTATACGTGGGTAGAAAATTATTAACATAGTATTGTGCATCTCTTCTGATGTTATGATTTATGGTCGCAGTCTTCAGTTTGTAAGGGCCCAACTGTACTCTTGTTACAGTGTGGTCGTCTAAAATGGTATTGAACTGCATAATAATAATAACATTGTGCATACAACTTGTGGACACTGTGCTGTTGTTATGCTTCATTAAATAAAATAATGTCTCGTAATATTCCTATAACAACTATTATCATATAGCCTGTCAAAAATGACGTACCTACTTTTACTGCATATTTCGGCCACGAGTTAAGGCTGTGAGAACAGCGCCATCTAATGTAACATTACGTATTATGCAAAAACAAATTATACCTCACCATTATTTACGCTATCTGGTAAAGTTAGTGATGGACATTACAGTTGCCGGCAAACTTCTTGAAATTATTTGGCGTGGTGGGGGAATGCGCAGAAGACGAAATTTGGGTCTCGCTGGTGGAAAGGTACATGCGCAGATTTCCCCCCACTACGCCGTAGAATTTCAAGATGTTTACCGGCTACTGTATTACATAGAAGATTATGATTTTTTATACATCATTATTTGGCAAAAAAAATTCAATTTCTCCATTTTTCAACACTAGTCGGTCTTTACTTTTTGGATTACCACGTACCTATTAATATTCTTAGGGACATTCTTCATTTCATTGAGAGTTTTTTTCCATTTTATATTGGGGCTCAATTTAGAGCGCAAGTTTTTTAAATAATTAAATGAAACTTAAGGCAGCCGGTGCAAGTCCATTTAGAAGAAAGATTGTGTCATATTCGGTTAATAATAATAAATTGCAGGTACGAAGATGAATCTCTTGAGTATAAAATAAATTTGATAAGAAAAATCTGCCAAAAGTGTTATTTTAACTATTTTCTGATTCTTGATATCTACCGGGCTTGACGGTCCCTCTGGCCGTTCGCCGACTTTCCACAGTCTATGGCTTTACGCCATTAGGCGTGAAACTTCACCGTTCTCGCTATTTAATGAAAACGCGGTGAGAACCTTACAAAACCGCAAGTTCTGGTTTATTTCTATCGTTCATTATCCATTGGTAAGTTGAGTCAGATATACACAGCTTCCGACAATATCAGATCGTAATACTTCCGCTGTTTATACTTGACTTGTGTTCTTATATTATGTTTGGTTACGTTCAATACACTGTCCATGCGACTCCGGACATCTAGCCCCTCGTTTGTTAATTTAATATCATTTCTTAATTTTCAATAACCATAGAAAATAACTTTTCTGCGCCATACATTTTATCACCTGTCAGATGTGACGTTTAAATATCAAATTTCGATTATTTTCTTCATAAGCGTACTTATTTATTCCAGCTTTCATTTTGAAGAATTGAACAAGACGTTAGGAGACGAACGAACTAGTGGACTACCATTTTAATACGTGTTAATTAATATTAATCGATATAAATATGCCTTTTACGTTTTATTTTAAAAAAAAATTCATGATACATTTTACCGATATAAGTAGCAGCCAGTAAAGTTTTCATAGTTATTGTGTTCGAAATGAGAATTCTTTCTTGTCTTCTCTCATTAATAATAATCATAAAAATATGAAATACTTTATACTTACACTTTGTTTCCTTTTAGTTTTAGTTTTAGTTTATCTTGCATGCTTTAATGACTCACTCGCCTGTCAGCGAGGAATCTTGTAACCGATATTTTACCCACTCCCTGACCAACCGAAGTTTGGCGTAGAGACGTATTCCCGATAACATTACAAAAATTAATTAATCTTTCAAATCTGTTTATTTAAATAATTTTTATGCCAAAATAGCTCAAGTGTACTCGTACTATTCATTAGTTTTTCATAAAATTAGGGCTGCCATATTTTGACCAATGAAAAGGTGACGTATAATTCATTATTGGCATATCGATGAGTGTGAGAAACTTTTATTATTATTAATTCCAATAAACTTATGCAATAGGTACTTAAATATTTTGTGTCATGTGGAAACACAGTAAATTCATTAATTGTTTTTATTTTTTAATTTTCGTCGATATTTCATAGTTAAGATACACAATATGACAAAGATAAATAAATACCCATAAAAAAAAACGAGTGAGCCTTGCAGTAGTCGCATATGATGTGTAACATTGGACATCTCACAACTAAAAATATCAATTGAGCAGCAACAGAAATTAACTTCAAAATTTAAAAAAGCTAATACCTATATTTTTATTAATTAGTAAATACAAGTAAATAAAATGTATGTGCATTTATTTATTATTGAATTTTGCCGCACTAGGTAATTACCGTATATCTACGAACGCATTTTGTTTAGACATGTGTTTAGTCAATTATATGTTTTTATTTATTTTCATGGATGGCGGTAGTGTGCCGCCATACATATTGTATGAAAACTTTGAATAAATATTTTAAAATAATCACATAAAATTTGAGAATGTAATCATTAAAGGCAGTTATTGTTTACATTATTGTAAAAAAAGTATTTATTGGAGAGTTTTGAAGATATATGCCAAAATATATGAATGTTACAACATCCACATGCTTGACACCAGCCGTATAGCATGTATACAAAATCAAAAGCATTGGCTGTTGGAAGTGTGCGTCTTCGCTGTGATCTTGCTGGACGTTGATTTGTTTATAAACGATGATCGATTCCATTTATCCATCGCGCGCGCTCATTGGTTAAATGAAATTGCGCGCGCTTCCCTGGCGTCTTATTTCCTGTTACGCATTTCCATCCATTATCACGAAATCAATGCCACAGATTGCAGGAATGCGAGAGGAAAGATGTTACACATCGAAAAGGAAAACTTTAATAACCACCAATATAAAATTGTCAATAATAAAGTTACGCATAATTTATTTTAGGTTAATGCATAATTATAATAATCCGCCGTTTTTTTAATTAGACGTTAAATTTGTCATAACATAATTCTTTAACAGGATTAGTTAGGAAATTAAAATGCGTATGAAAAACCAAGCCATGTATTTTGATGGCCAGCCTCTTCTGACTGCTGTGAAGAGGACATACGAGTAAGTTGCACCACGAGAACACTGAACACTTCGTCCACGGAATAGACCGATTCGATGAATTTGTTTTTTTTCGTTTTTGGTCATGCTACAACATAATTTCTAAAAAAAATTAACCCATAAAAACATAGTTTTCCTTATAAATCCATTATATGCGAGGTCTCGTTTTCCATTTTATTGTATTGGTTGTTTTTACAGAATAAAGACTAGTTTTGTTTTGTAGCAATTTTAAAATAAAGATATCAATTCTAAAGTGTCCATGATTTAAATAATTTTAGAATAATGCCAGAAAGTAGGTACTTGCCCAAACATCTGAGATAAATTTGCATTTTTTTGTATGTATGTATGTTTGAGCGTGTATGTATGTTTGAGAAAAAAATGTAAAAATGCATTATCATCGACATCAAGTCAATGTGCAAAATTTTTAAAAATTATAGATTTTGTGCAAACCGACCTGCGCAGATTTATCGATCGCACATTCTGTACCATTTTGATTTTGCCAAATTAAAAAAAAAACCTCCCCTCACGCAGCCCAGCATAGCATTCTACATAACCCCCTCCCTTTATCAGGCCGGGTGGTTTATGGAAGCTCCCTAAGTACAAGCAATTGAGTATGAAAAACAACATTTATCCAATGTACGCCTGTATTATCCTCAAGTGAATTGATCATTTCTGGACCAGTGGCACGGATCTTATCTTTATGGTTGTATTGACATTTTCGTCGACAGTCTGGAGAAAGTAAAGTTTACACTTAAAGAGGCAATACTGCTTCGTTACTGACTTCAACTGTTAATATGTAATGGTGGGTAATATATATTTTTCATACACATTGCTGCTTTGTACTTTATATTTTTAATTTCTATACTCATGTTTTGGTGCTATTCCTGATACTTTTTATAATTTGCTACTTATAACTTATATTGTTTAATGTATGTTCTTTTTAATTTTATGATATATTTTTTATGTAAAAGCCTATACGAATTGCTGCTCGTTACTCTATATTTTTTAATTTTTATACTCATGTTTTGGTGCTATTCCTGATACTTTTTATATTTTGCTACTTATAACTTATATTGTTTAATGTATGTTCTTTTTAATTTTATGTTATATTTTTTAGGTAAAAGCCTATACACATTGCTGCTCTTTACTTTATATTTTTAACTTTTATACCCATGTTTTGGTGCTATATAGATATTGTTTAATGTATGTGCTTTTTAAAAAATTATATTATATTCTTTATGTAAAAGCCTAATAAATAAATAACGCCAAAGAAAAAATCAGCACGCAATAAAAATGATGTCTCCAAAACGAAAAATTACGCGTCTAGGAAATTTGGACTTTCGACAACACTTTCAGCTATGGCTTAATTTTTTTCAGTCGAGCGTTGAGCAGGTTGAGCGAGCAATGCTTTATCTTTTCTCATCGGCAACGCTGCCGGAACTTTCGAATTTTTTGATTAAATCAACAATGAGGCACTTTATGTCGACCAAAGGTATTTCGAACTTTACGAACTATTACTATAAAATCTTCACCAATTTCAGTGCCCTACTCATCGTGTATCGATGCATTTTTATTTGCGAGATATCACGTATCACTGTTCTCCAGCTTTTACAGCCATTCAGAATCTTCTGGTTTGAGTTTCCTTGGATATTTTGCTGTGTTTCTACAGAATTTCTGATCCCATTGCAGGGTCCATCATGTCTTGTTTTGTTTGTTGATGATGTTGTGGTTAATTATTGACTCGCAATACCGTGTCAAAAACAGTATGTGTCTGTGTTTATGTATTCCGTGGTAATAATACCGTGTCGGAGACATGTATTGTCATGAGTTGTCTTATGTTATGTGTTTGTTCCATCTATTGTGGAATCCACAACGAGATTGGTTTTGAAGCGCCAGGTACCAGATATCGTTTCTGTTTATGTTCATCGAATGCTTATTATAGGTCTCGATTGCCTCCTTGCAAGACGTGCGTGGTGACTTGGGCTTTTCTAGAATCTTCGGCTCGAATGCAAAGTGATGGCCAGTATCCAGAAAGTGCTCAGCCAGCGCTGGTTTTCCTGAATGGCCAAGTTTGCAGGCCCGCTTGTGCTCTTCAACCCTTTTGGAAATTGAGCGCGCTGTTTGTCCCACATACACCTTCTCGCAATCAAGTCTATCAACACCATACGTTTCAAGATGACTTCGATCCTTCGCTCATCTCTACAGGTCCTTTACTTTGGCGTTCGTCTAGATGTCGGCCAGAAAGGTCGCAGGAACACGGCAGAATATCCCAGAAAACTCAAATATGACGTTTCTAACCTTGATAAATAATTTAAAATATCGGTTGAGCTTCGATTACATTTTATTTTTTACATATGTTCCGAAGAACTGACTGAACAGGAAAAGGGTGTCTTTCAGCTCATTGGATAAACTTCCATAGATAGGTCCCAATTTACCTAAATCCTCTGTATCAGGTTTATTTCGATTGATGATTATTCTTTCAGAACTCGTGAAGGTGGCGACAGCTTCAGTTAATGGAAGAACCATGGCTCTCGTTGAGCCAGATGTTTCCATCATCAAAATCGAACCCGACAGCCCTGGTGAGAGCGGCCATGAGGGAGATGGTGGCGAACCGGGCATAGATATATCGTATCTCGATATAAAAACAGAATGCTCTGAATACTCCAACAATGTCGACCAACCCATCGGTAATGCATTCATTGACATCAGTGGACTAATAACTTTACTATCTCCTCCTCTATAAATCGTTTTTGTAACTATTCTGATATACATATCCGATCGTCAATGTCCCACAATGTTTCACATTGTCAATAAAATAAATTATTTCGTTAATACTCCAATTTTTTACTAAACATCGCATAAATATATTTTTTTTATATAAATATAACAATTCGAAACAAAGTGAAAATTGACTGAAAATTGAATTTATAATCATGTATTTGATAAATGTAGATCAAATTTTTTAAACATTTAGTTATTAATCCAAAACTGTACACATTTTGAAGCATCCTTAAATTTTAATTACGTGCCAAAATATACTTTTTTTAATATTAAACCGTTTTAACTATCAAAAACACACCCCTTTTAATTTTCACGGGGAATTTATTAATTAGAAATTTTAAAATCAAAACACTTAAAATTCAGGTCCCACGATGACTTCTGGTGTAAATGTATGTTCTATATATGTATTTTTATTCTATTCAACGTTAAGTTTCGTAATGATTTTATAATAACATATCTATCTTTGTTTCAGAAGATTATTCTAGAAGACACGAGAACAGTTGCCTAAATGTTGACTCTTCTGTAACTACTGTTGTAGTCGGAGAAGATAATAATCGTCTTAAAACAATCAGAGAACACAGCTCTTACAATCTGCCATATTCCAAAAACGTTTTTCAAGAATATAAAACACTCGAATATTCTCCTGATAACCCCTATGCATGTACCGTCTGTAGTTATACGAACTTCTCCAAAAAACACCTCAAAATGCATATGCTGACTCATCCTGGAGAAGTTAAGATAGAACCGTTGTTTTGTCTGGAATGCAAGTACTCTTGTACGTATAAACACGAATTGGATGATCACATGCTCGCGCATGCTGAACAGAAGCCGTTCATGTGTTCTATGTGCAGCTATACATGCAGTCGGAGTGACCACTTAATGGATCATATTAGTACTCATGGTAAAAAGAAACGATTCTCCTGTACGGTCTGTGATTATACGTGTAATTTTAAAGGAAACTTAAAGCCGCATATGCTGATTCACTCTGGAGAAAGACCTTTTTCGTGTACCGATTGCAGCTATACCTGCACCACGAAAGGGAGTTTAAAAACACACAGGCTAACTCATACTGGAGAGAGACCCTTTTCCTGTT